>JAQFZQ010003651.1:0-10238 GCA_034696005.1 Glomeris marginata | reverse complement strand
CAAAACAGGACACTGTGACACCAGCGCGGTGACACCGTCCTTCCATGACGCCCTCTTTAACTACTCGTAACTTTTTTAAAACAATTTTTAAACAAATTTTGTTTGCGCCAATCGTGTTATTGGCATCAATTCTATAGAATTACACACTTTCCAGGGTATGTTACAAAACCTTGTCAGTTCACCTTTAAACTAGTTTTATTACAGCCATTTTTCTAAATAATTTAATTTAAAATATTCAAATTACATTAAAACATTTATTAGTTATTTAATCATTAAATGTGATATACGTTTAAGAGACAGGATATCAAAATTATGTTCATGATAACCACTATAATGAAGGACAGGATAGACTTTTGGTCCACCCTGTATAGACAGATAAAGAAAGAGGAACCAACTTCTTTCTGTACATGAAGCACCCTCTAGCACTTGGTGATAAGCGACCCAAATTAAATTCGATACACTAATAATAAATATTTATAAAATGCAGATTTTATAAACTCATGTAGTATTAAAAACGATAAAAAAGGTCTAGTAACGCTATTCAAGAAAAAAGTTATTTGTACTGCTTGGGTGGAGACATTTTCAGCAAATTTAGATGACATTACTATACACTAGAACAACATTACAAACTATTTTAATTACAATTGGCGCCAACAGGATTTTTTGACATGATATGTGTGTAGAAATTTCTAAAAAAAAAAACAAAAAAAAACTGTCATCTCGGGAAGTTTTTTGTTTAAATATCACACTGGTGTAAGTTCGTTTAGTGCATCTGACACATTTGCTTGTAATACTTAAAAGTAAAAAACAAACTCATTTGGAAAACAGAACTGGCTTCCAAGTCGACTTTCGTGTTGTCGTCTCGGTGTAAATATCACGGGACGAGACTTGCATACAAACTTAAATTTTCCAAAGAAAAAATGCACAAAAAATAGTTCCACTGTGATGAAAATCAACAAAAAATACTCTTCAGGCAATATACCCAGAAACACAGAAGATAATTTTTTGGCAATGAAAGCAGTCTTCGTGAGAGTAACATCGAATGCGCACATGAAATTACCTTAGCACTGCAGTAATTTTTACTAGGGCCAAGAAACACTTTCACATATAATATAATATTTTTAAAAAATAGTTTAAGGTGCATGTTAAACGTTTTGTTAATTAACATTTGGCATTACAACAGCTTTGTATTTTTAAATAAAAAACGGCTAAAACTTTCTGGATAGCTATCATACTATGTACGTATATATGTATATCAATGTCAACTATTTAGTATTTCATATTAAAAAGTTTTCAGACACCTAATCTTCAAACATTCCATGTTCAAGAGCAATATACAGATCAAACCAAGTTCAGTCGCATATATATGAAGTGGACCCACCCATTGATATTATACGAAATGCTGTTATTCATCCAACCAATTGGAATGCAGCACGTATACTACTACTATTACTACTACTATATTACTACTACTATTATTGCTACTATTACAATTGCAATGTTAAAGGTTGCACTGATGCTGTTTGTATGCATGGCAGCCATTTATAGGTTTTCTTTATGTGACATCACATCGCCATATTGTCTATCAAAATACTCTTCCCAATTGGCTACTATAAAACCCTGCCAATGGCAGCTGTCTTATTGGTTAATGTGAATGACAATATGCTTACTATCATCATGCATAAGACCTATAAAAACCTAGTTCACATAAAACGGTCAACTTTGTCAGGTGGTCAACATGTAAAGGTGGTCAAGTTCACAGGTTTCACTGTAATTGGCAGGAATCAGGGATTGATATGAGTGAAGTGCATCCCCAGATATGGGTATAAACATTGATTTGAATTGGCAGGTAACCCAGCAACGGCTTTGCCAACATCATCACACACATCCTTATTTTTAGGGGGGGGGAGGGGTTAAACCACAATATAATATTTGTAAACAGTGGGTGATGTGAGCATAATCAGCAAATTACATATAATAGTAAAAATAACGAATATACTAACAAAAAAATAAAAATACAAAAATAAGTTCAAAGAACTATACTGAGCTCCTATTCAAGATTGCAGCACCTCTTTACAGCAAAAATCATCCACGTAATGAAATAGTTCCCAGAAAACATTGCTCTTGTGTCTCCATTCGTGTTATATTATCTGTTGCTCCACCCCCTCATGTGCCATTGGTTAACTCATTCTCCACATGTGCTATTTATACCCCTTTGCTGCAATCCCTCACTGCAATCATGAGTGGGACACATGTATAGTCAAACAAAAAAATTTAAAATCAACTTAAAATGCTTCTAAGTGTTACATAAAAGCAGAAACTCGTCCAAACTGGTCAATTACATACTGATTTCAGTCTTTTGACAGTGTTTTATGAGTGGGGATTTAACTTCTGGATTAAAATTATTCTAATCAACCTCATATTTTCAAGAATTATGGTAAAAACAGTAAATGACATTACAATAAGTTTTTGCCACCTGGAACACTTGGAACAAAACTTGTTACTCCATGGTGTATGTACATATATCAAGTCCCCTTTTGGGCAACATAACACAACAAACTGTTACTCGATCCATAAAGCATTTCAGGCACTTGATATAGCTACATATCATAATTTCGTCACGATTTTCATCGCTTTTTCAAATGCATGAAGTTTGAAATTTTGGTCGCAGCTGCAATGTGTGGCAACGTATTAAATTTGGCCATGCTTACTAAAGCAGCTTCATTTCAATGTAATTAAATGTGTTGGCTTCTCTCTCTCTTTTGGCTCATTGGCATTCATAAGCTATGTTGTCAGGCTAAAACTCCACCTGTCACTATATACTTTTGCAAAAGTAATTTTTCCACGCCCCAAGCTTCGTTTAACTGTCACTTTAGTGTACATGATACCCACAAAAACCTCTTTCAAAGTGAACAACAACCAACATGTTCGAAAGTAGTTTGATTTTACCGATAACAATGAAAGAACAAGTAAATAGTGCAAAGGGAGCGTCCATTATTCATGTCCATAGGTGCGTCCATACCACAGGTAACATTGCCACATTGTTTTTGCTAAAGAAAAACTACTGTATGTAATCTAAACCACTTTAGTATACACTTTAGAAATAGTTTTCATAGCTAAAATACATTTTATACATTTTATATACAGATGGAATCATATATTTCATTATAGAAAATATAAATATGAATTGAATTTTATTTTGAAAAAGTGAAACATAGTTTATATTAAAACCACTGTCTTGTTAATTAGAAGAGTAAATAAAGTACTTTAAGTCTGTCTGTTTTGATTTTTTGCAATATTAGTTTACTGTATTTGGAGCATAAAAGTAATTTTAACAAAATAACTTTAATAAAAGAATTTGCAGATTTTGCAGTTTCAAAAATATGCCACAAGAATATAGAATGCAACATAATTTATGCACTTTGCATTATTTAGTGCGTTACTCTGTGAAATAAGAGCACATTCCTTTTATTTTCCTGTGAATGTGCATGGTTGCATAATATTTCCTGTATTTTTCTTTATTTTCCATCCAAATAATGCGAATTAACAATTTTAAATCACAAAATACCAGCAAAATAAAGTTATTCTACAGTCAATCTGCGCTATAAGAGTACAGTCAGTAGTATAGGAGAGCACTTGGGCCCTGGAAGTGACGTCACAGGTGGGCGTGGCCTATTTATGCCTTGCTGTGATTGGTGGAATTATGGCCATGCAATCAGAAGCTACCATGGTTCCTCCCACTTCCGGTGACGTCACTTCCGTACCCTAAGTACCTTGCTAAATATATACGGCGGGAAAGTCCATTGGCCAGAGTTCGACCAATAATGACAGGGCAAAAATTGGCCACGCCTACCAATGACATCACTTCCGGTCACTTCCTGGGCCCAAGTTCCCTCCTATACTACTACTGTCTGGTCAAAATTTTCCTATTACTATAGTGAATAGCTTGTATATACCCGTGTCAGAGGCTATTATAAAAGATGTTATAGAGAAATTAATAATTGGAAAAATTAAATAACAACTTTGTATATATTTGTCAAGGATTTGTTTTAAATAATCCAACTTTCCAACGATTACAAAGCACATATACAGTTGTGCCATCTGGATAAAAATACACTAAACCACATTCCTGTATTAATTTGCACAAATTATTATTGAAACCTTTACACAAGTTTTCTGAATGTTCCAACACATTCAATAGTTAATTGCCCCCTAACAAGGACACCATTTTTCTTGCTCACTAAATGAATAATAACTGAGACAAACGATTTGGAAAATGGATTATCTGGTTTAAGACGCCAAGAAATTCATCCACAATGTGATGGCATGAGAGATTGATTGTTTCCTTGACATCACAGTAGGATTTGTACAAGAAACAAATGGAAGAAGAAGCCATGATGGGGATTTACGGAAATAATTGCAAGACTTAACCGATTTGTGGCTGCAATCAGTGTGATTTCATAAATGAGAATAAAATAATCGCTATTGTTTGTATGTTTTTTTACACGCATAAACGAATATCATAAATATATCAATTTTTACCGAAATTACCCAGGCTGAATTAATCGATCGCATTGTTCTTCTGCAAAACATTTTTTGTGAAGAGCAGGAAATGAAAATAAACAAAACAAACATACAGAATATGTGTGAAAGAAAGGGGAAAATGATAAAAATAGACTCAATTGTTTATGCATGTATTTTTTTATATAGTCAATATTATTTTAGTTTATTAATATGAGAAATATAGACTGGAAATTGCCTGGCAAATTATATTTGCTGGATGTAAAAAATAAAAGTGGAAAAAAAGTGGAAAAAAGAAAACACACGTATCCTAGTTGGATGAAAGTCAGTGTCTTTGGAGAAAGAAAAAAAAAGTGTAAAATAGACAAAGATGAGAGTGGAAACAAAAAACTTACAAAAGCCAGAAAGAGTTTAAACAAATAAGAAAAATCGCATCTGAAATTCAAATTGAGCTGTGAGTTGTAGCACTGCAGCACTGCATGCAGTGTAGACCTACAAAAAACACAGACTTGTGTGTATATGTCAACAGTTGAGCTCAACATCGAGTTTTTGCACAGTTCAGCCTGCTGAAAATCGTGAAATAAGTTCCATGTAAAATCAAGAATAGTTCATTCAGTATTAAAAAAATTGTGTCATATGAAAAGTTTAAAAATATTTGCTATTTTTGGAATGAAACCGTAACACTGTTATTAATTATTACAACAGTTATTAGTACTTAATAGTTTTCTTGTTAGCCATATAGGTGGTCAACTAGAATAATTGAACCTCCTAACTTAAAGGTGAACTGAAAAGGTTCTGCAACATACCCTTAAAAAACAGCATTTGATTGCCACTAATTTAGGAACATTGTCTGGAAATTTGAGGCCATTTGAAGCATTATATTGCCACAGGACACTGTGACACTAGCGCGGTGACACCGCCCTTCCATGACGCCCCCTTTAACTGCTCGTAACTTTTTCTTAACAATTTTTAAACAAGTTTTGTTTGCGCCAATCGTTTTATTGGCATCAATTCTATAGAATTACATGCTTTCCAGGGTATGTTACAAAACCTTGTCAGTTCACCTTTAATTACCACGTCGAACTTTAATGGCTAAAAACATTTTTTTTTCCAAATTTCATTTAGAGATTTTGTTTCTTTATGATTTTTCTTTGTGTAGGTTATGTTTCAGGGTACCTTACAAAACTGTGTCAGTTCACCTTTAAATTTTAACACAGTATACAGTAAATTGCAATTTGGTTATTTTCATGCAGCCAAACCATGCATAACTTTACAACAATTTACAGCCAATATAATTGCATGTCATTAAATTTTAAATATTACTGCTAGCAACAGCAGCAGTATACACACCAAATAATTCAAGCTAATGGGCACATAAAGAAGTCATGATTGTTGAAAATGCCATGAATTCACTAATATTCATTTCATGTATATATACACATTGTAGCATCAAATGATTTATTGCAAAAAATTAACATTATTAATTATAAATTTAACATGTTATTGACTCATTTTGCAGTTGAACTTCAAATAATCCTTATGTAAGTTTTCACAGAAAGAAATGTTAAACCTTACCATGAAACACCTATAATAAACAAACTGAGAATTTCCAGTGATGGTATGGGGTGAATCAATCTTTTCTGAAAAACATAACCTGGTTTTTGAAAAGTTTTGAGATTCAACATGTACACTTACTGTAAACAAACGAGAAAATGAATTATATTTAGACTTCAATTTCCTTAGAAAAGTTCAATTTAAAGTAAACTGACATGGTTTTATAAGGTACCTTAAAACATGCATGCAGAAAAAGCAAGTTTTTCAACAATAAATTAGTAAAAATACTTATTAGCATTTTAAAGGTGAACTGACGAGGTTTTGTAACATACCCTGGAAATTGTGTGATTCTATAGAATTGATGCTGATAAAACGGTTGGTGCAAACAAAAGTTTTTTAAAAAATTGTTACAAAAAGTTACGAGTAGTTAAAGAGGGCGTTTTGGTAAAATTTGAATTTTCAGCCAATGAGGCCAAGCGCCTCTACAGTTTCAGCAAATGGCAGAGCTTATCAATGGCGCTTCAGTGTACGTATCTCACAATATACTACTTGGTACACTCCACAGATATGAAATTAAATAATTCGTATCTGTGGCAATAATGCTTCAAATGGCCTCAAATTTTCAGACAATGTTCCTAAATTATCGGCAATCAAATGCTAGTTTTTTCAGGGTATGTTGCAAAACCTTGTCAGTTCACCTTTAATGTCAAAACTTTGCATCTATTCAAGGGCAATTAGTACATTCAGCATATTCAGAGGATTCCCTGTTGCGAGACTTGTGCCTCACCCTGCATATCGTTTTAATCAAAAGAGGAAGAATCGTGACTTAGTCGCATCAAAATTACCTTATTAGTATTTGGATAAATTATGCAAATGTGGGCGAAAGCGTGCACACTGATCAAACGATAATAAATTTCATAATGTGGGTTTGCTGAAAATGACCACACCCTTCTATATACAGTTTATATATGTATGCCTAATTTCCTAGGTCATTTCCGACTTTCTCCCTTTATATTCTGGATGGTTAACTAAGCAAAGCATGTGAAGAACCGATTCTCTTCACTGAGAACAAACACCAAGTTCATCACCCCTTTAAAATAAAATTGCGCTTCACAACATTACAATTAAAAAACTGAATAGGAGTTTTTAAAAGTAGGTAACAACTAAAAAATACCCCAAATAAATAAAATCACACGTGAAAGTTTCCAATGAATCATTAATTTCTATTTCAGTTGCAAGGTTTCGAGTGATTAATCAAATTGTAAGAAATATTCTCTCTCAAGAACTTCCACCATAAAGAATTGTAATTCAAATTTGAATTGAAATAAAGTTATAGTGTTGAGAAAATTACAAATCAAAATAATCAATATGTAGTTTGGTAGACAAGGTTTGCATTAATTTTGAAATATGAAATATATGAAATATAGTAAGTTTTGCTGCAAAATATTATGTATATAAGCATTTAAAGTTTGATGGGGTAATTAAGTTAGGAGGTTCACCTATGCTTGCCAACCTCCTATCTGACAAACTTAACTTCAACTTATAAACACAATTATGAAAATAAATGTTACTACAAAATTTTTATACATTGGAATTAGTAATTAAGAAACATATTAGCATTTAATATTCGATGGGGTAATTAAGTTAGGAGGTGGGCCAATGCTAGCCGACCTTCTATCTGGCAAACATAACAATAAGTGCTATTAATTTGTGTACTAATTTCTACATGGTTAATGTTTTGTTTGTTTGTTGGTTTGAGTAGCATAGCAGGGCGGTTGGGCACCGGAAGTGACGTCATACCGCAAGGAGGTGGGCGTGGTCAATTTTTGCCCTTCTGTGATTGCTTGAATTCCCGCTATGTGACATCACAGGAAGTTGGAGGTGCCTATTAGTTTCAAACCGTGCTGAATTCGTGCAACCAATCACAGAAGGGCAAAAAATTGACCACGCCCACCTCCCTGCTGTATGACGTCACTTCCGGTGCCCAACAGCCCTGCTATACTACTTGTTTGTTTTGTTCTGTAATTTCATTCGAAATGATAGCTTCAGACACGTACTGAATTCATGCAACCAATCACAGAAGGGCAAAAAATTGACCACGCCCACCTGCTTGCGGTATGAGGTCACTTCCGGCGCCCAACCGCTCTGCTATACTACTTGTCCAAATGAAGTTTACTTTATATTACAGTATATGATTGCACACGATGTTGTTGAACTTATCAACTGAATTACATGTAGTGGTATACTGTGTAACAGCTAGCTTCGGTTTCACGTGTTTAATTTGATATAATACAATTAACAACTAATTAAAATGGCAACAAAATCGCATATTGTGTGCCACATTATATGCCAGTTGGTGCAACAACGACAAGGTTTCACGCATATACACTGTATGTAAGTGTACACTATAATTATAAGTGTATCACGCGATTTAGCGAAAACGTATATTCCATGTAGTATTTGAGCAGGCATGCTCGACCAATGTCATTAGTCTAAATAAAGCCTTGTCCAATGCTCCCATATAGCCCATGTCACACCGTCAACTGCGCAATGTCCAATATTGACCACGTCCACTCGGGAAATATCCTAGTCATTCCTCCAGAGAATTTCACTCAAAATGCACGCAATCCACCTATATACCCCATTATCCTCACAATGCAGTAATTCAACTGGAACCTACAATTCAAAAAATCCTCCAAACAACATGTACCATGTAGCAATTTCAATATATTCCCTATATACAGGTTGGCCAAAAAGTCAGGCCACCTCCAAATATATTTGAAACGGTTAATGTTACAATTGTGCCATGGTCACAAGTGAATAGGAATACATATGTGAGCATTCCTAAAATCGTATTGCACATGACCTTGGACTTCACCTTCAAGGTCATTCAAATTGCATCTTGTAAACGGTTGCATTTAGAACACTAGTCCCAATTTGAAAGTTGTAGAGCACCATAAAATTAGTCTAATAGAGCACATTTGATATTTTTTGAGTTAACTTACTAATTTGTTTGTAAGGTTTTGCGGAACAAGAAATGCATAGTTGCACCCGCGCAGGTGCTTCCCTGCTTGTATAGACTACTTTTATTATTAATATGCATTATAAGTGCTTGTTTATACTATAACAAAATTCCTAAATGATTATTCTCTGCATACTTTATATTATTAAAATGTCCACCAAAATTACTTTGCTATTTCAATATAACAAAATGAGATTTCCTACCTTTTCTTTTTGCAGAATTATAGTTGATCTCCATAACTGTTTCTCCATTTTCAAAATCTCTTTATCCTGTTTTCTCTTATCCAAGTGAATGGCAATCTTATAAATGATACAAAAAGAAGAGAAAATGATATTAAATTACAAGTTTAAATCTGTATATCAGCACTTCATTTCATAACAATTTTAACAATGAGACTTTTTACTTCATCCTTATTCACCAGCATGAATAACTAAACCAACATTCCACACATCAGTCAAAAGTTATAACCAAAGTTAATCAATAAATTCCCAGTATATTTGACTAGATTCATGGCATACCTACCATTTTTCTTATATTTGCGCAGAATTTCGATATATACATATCCACTATTTTAAGCTATATATTTAATATGGTATATAATATGTACATTTGAAATTAATTTACATTTTTTAATATGCACAAAATTAAAATTTTCAAATTAATTTTATCAATTATAAACTTTCCTATATTAAAGTATGCAATTAAATTTGTCATAATCAGATTAATAATTGCATATAATTGGTGAACTTTTACAACATAATACTGATAACAAAACCAAATGAATGGTATAAATTGCAGGTATAAATAGTGTAGACCTATTTATTCTAATTTCTGAAAAACAAAAGGAGAACACTAAAATTGCGAATTAAATCAAATGTGACCTGGTTTTTGTTTTTATTTTGCTTTGTTTTACTTTTTTATAAGAGCTACATAAGCCTTCTCACATGACAGCACACAAGTAGGTAAAAATTAAGGACACAGTATAATTATTTCAATCGTTTTAACATCCAGTCAGATTGCTATCTTCATCTTTAAACTTCAACTTTTTATAAATATCAAATAATAAAAAAATAATAATAATAAATTATAAATCGAATTTTGGTAACTTTCTGGTTTTTTTTTTTTGGGGGGGGGGGGAGTG
>JAQFZQ010003650.1:0-10245 GCA_034696005.1 Glomeris marginata | reverse complement strand
TTGATAAAAATCTTATTAAAATTGATAAAAATCTTATTAAAATTGATAAAAATCTTATTAAAATTGATAAAAATCTTGTTATTAGAATTTATAAAAATCTTATTAAACTTTATCAAAATCTTATTATAATTTAACAAAAATCTTATCATTTACCAAAATTGTATTACAATTCACCAAAATCTTATTATTACAATTCACCAAAATCTTATTATTACAATTCACCAAAATCTTAGTATTACAATTTAACAAAATCTTAGTATTACAATTTAACAAAATCTTATTATCATAACTTGTTAAAATTGTATTATGTTTATAAATGGACCTAAACAAAGTACGGCTTCTCTGCAGCAGTTGTTTAAACCATCAAAATCCAATCCACATGATTTACTATAAACTTTTTGGCAGGTCATATCATTACACTTTTGTCTTTGACCATAACCCACACATTCTTAAAATCATTATTTTTGCTGGAGATTGAGTATATATCATCAAGAGTGGATCATCCACTCTTGATATCATGCAATAACATGTCCAAAATGTTTTTTTTTATATATACTTTATTATTATTTTATTATTTTCATACCATGTATGCAGCCTTATATACAAAAAACATGGGATTATAACGTCATTTCCCAACTGGTTTCAAATTATTTTTGTTTCAAAACTTTACGAACATTTTAGCCAACTCATAATGAACATAAAGTATAGGTTTAAGCACATTTCCAGGAAGGTAAAAAAACAATAACAGGATATAAAAACAAGTTGGGGATTTATGGTTAACGTTAACAATCGTCCAGTTTTATCGTGTCCAGTATTTGATGAGCAAGACAACAGAGGGCAACCATAAATATACCAGCTACATGCTTTCCATGCTAACCTATGAAATATTTGGCACTGTTAGGGGTCAAAAGTATGTCATGCCATTTTTTAATGCAACACACTAAACAGTTCTCCATCAAGTCGAGGTTATAAACTGAAAAGCTAGCTAAAAACTTGACTTGAAAACACACAAACACTTGAAAATCTTTGCCCAATAATTATTTCTTAATGTAATAAATGCTAATTCACATATATGCCCACACCTTTAAATAGTAATGTACTTGTATCATTAAGACAAACATAGCATCACATGTGTTACACAAGTGTGATTTCAAAGGAAAGTTGGTACCATGTTAAGCTATAGGCTACTGGTTTTTCCAATACAACACCATGGTAATAATTGAGTTGTTAAATTAAAAATACATTCACTTGAAATCCGCCAGGGGGAAACAATTTAACTACACACACACAATAAAAAAAGAAACTCGTCCTTGACGTCAAAATTCGCAATGTCTTGTCTTGAATGTTGTCATTCTTTATTAGTGTGTCATCAATTAGAAATTCGTGAAGTCATTCTCATCAGTTATTTGTCTGCATATTTTCCATAATCATTCTCTCATATGTTATATCATCTGCTTTTAGACAAAGTAAGAGATAAAGTGGGCTGTCAATTAATATAATCCAGTAAAGTTTTATACAGTTAAATTATTAACAGAAAATAATAAAGACTATATATAATTATTTTTAAATATACAATTAATACAACAGATTGTAATTTTTTAAAATCAATTTTCTCATTTTCAACCGTTTCAATGTTATGTTCTGTCAGGTTATATATAGGGTTACATATATTTGTATTTTATATATTTTATATAGTAATTATAATAATTTTTTAATTGCATAGTAAATTATTTTAAATTTCTTCAATATACATTGTAATTTATTAATGAAGGAAAATAATTTTTAAAGTCAATTTTCTTATTTTCAAAAATTTCAATGTTCTGTCAGGTTATATTTTATATAGTAATTATAGCAATTTTTTAATTATATAGTAATTTATTTTAAATTTCTTCAAAATATATTATAATTTATTAATAAAGAAGCAGATATTTGCAGTAAATTTACTCATTTTAAACCATTTCAATGTTCTGTCAAGTTATATACTATAGAGCTATATGCAATTTATATTTTATATATTTGTAATAATTATATATAGTAATTGATTTTTAATACAAATTCCTCAATACACATAATTTATTAATAAAAGAGCAGATATTTGCAGTCAATTTACTCGTTTTCAAACACATTTAAATGTTCTATATCATGTTATATATATTTACATTATATTATATATATTTTTAGTTAACTGAAGCAATTTCATATTTTTAAACAAAATAAAATTTAATATTAATCAATTAATTATTTTGCACTAAATGGAAACAACAAAAATCAAAATATTGTATGTACAAACAAATGTTTCCATTTTATATATAATTTGTGTGTATATACACAGCAGAAGGAAAATATGTTTAGATCCATGACTGACATTTTTACATTGAGGTCTAGATTCCCAATGTAAAAAATGAAAATTATTTGATTGTTCCTTGAATGTGCGTGACAAAGTATTTTTATTTTTATTTCTATTTTTTACTTGACATCAGGTTGTTGCTCACTGCAAAGATACGAGTTAAATTATAAGTAAAAAGCTTAAAGCAAGTAAAAAGTGAACAGTTAACCGTTTCTCTTTCATTTTATGAAAAAAGAAAATCTAGCCAATCGCAAGACAATAAACAAATGCGATTCGGTTATATACATGCAGCGCCACACGCAACTGGTGGCAAAAACGGCAACTATATATATAGTTACTAAAAGTTGAAATAATGAACTGGGACATCCGTTCATAATGGGAGTAAAAGAGCAATTAAATTGTTTTTCACTGTAATTATATAATTAAAGAAACATATGTAGCGAGTGTTAAGTTTGCAAAATTGTGTAACACATAACTTGGATAAATACAAAAACAAGTATTATTTTAGAATATGTAATTACTTCCAATTAAATATTTAGTATATATGCAGATTTTATTCAGGAAGCATGCATATAAGTAGATGTAAATTATACACAACATGGAAAAAATTACAGTTGCATTTTAAAATTATTCACGAATTTTCATGACATTACCATTCCATTAAAAAAATCTTAAGCCAGTTTATCATTTATATATTAAAAATAATTACCATAAGTGAATGCAATTTAAAATTACTTCCCTGTTACTCTTATATTATTAATATAATAATAATAAAAATATAATATTTCCAATTTTCCAGGTGTGTATATTAAATTTTAACTGCATTAAAGGTGAACTGACAAGGTTTTGCATGCTACCCTTTTGATATCACAATAAAATGTAGTTAATATCACTAATGTCATTGGTGAAATCCGTTTCTCAATATGTATAGTGAAAAGAAAGTTATGAGCTAAAGGAGTTTCGTTGTTTTTGAATTTTCTGAGCATGAGCAGTGAGGTAGTACGCATGATGTATGAGGCACCTGCTGCATCATAACTTGCGTATAAGCGACCCACCATGTTGCTTGCTCCACAGCAAGGATGTAATGAAGCTACTGGCAAGTTTGGCACACCATACCCCATATTCGGTGATACATTAAGGATGTAGATCCTCCTGCACATCATACCACTGGCAAAACTGTTTTATTTTTTTGTAAAAAAGCTATTTCATTAAAAAATCTCATAATTTCAGAGAAATTTAAGAAAATTAGTGTGAGCTTATGATTAAATTCTGGTTGCAATTGGTGCCGACAATTTTAACCTTGTCAGTTCACCTTTAAAATACAAATGGACAGATTGATTTTTTTTTAAATTACTAAAAGGTCTGTGTATTCTGGATTATTATGGCACAGATAATGTGGAAAATCAGTACATTTTCATCATGTTTTCATGCCAATTCTAACACTTGTATAATTATCAATTTCCAATGACACAGAAATCTAGTTTCAAAAAATTCTTGTGACGTCATTCGTGATTGCTTTAGCCCAATTTTTATGGAGTGAGTGAGTGAGTATGTGTATGTATTTTGTAGGTATGTAGTGTTGGAAAAAATGAAAGGATGGGCAAATATTTTCAAAGGACGTGGCCTAGCCCTACTATTCATGTACTGAACAGTATGACTAGTTTACTAGGAAATGAAACTGAAGAAAAATCGGTTCAAGTAAATAAAACTATTCAAGGAACCACAATTTAATATTTCAGAATTTCAAACTATTTCCGAGTTTTATTGCAAAGACACAGTGACAAATAATAACCTACTGGGCCACTAACTCACATTTATCTCAGCACATATTTCAAAGAAATATTGCAAAATTATTGGCAACAGGTTCTGCATCATTTCAGAATGATGCAATATTTATCAGCTATTTTTCTAGCAACAATATAAAATTTCTATATATAGTATGTATAAAGTTATACAGTTTTTGGGGAAAAATGTGGGACACAATTTCCATTAAATAACATGACCACATTTCAAAGAGCACATATTTTCCATACAGTAGTATGTATATAGTAGTTTGTGTAATATAATCATTTTGGTCTTCTTGTTTTATTATATTTTACATAACAAGGAAAGGAAACTCCCATAAATTTCAAAATACAACTTCCTTTACAAAAAAATAAAAAATAACAAAAATAAAAACAATAGGAAGTTCCTGAAATTTGAATTCATTGAGATCTAGGATACCTACATTTGAAATTTATGCAAATTTATTAGGTATATATGCAAGTATAGTAAATGTCATAAGTTACTTTTTCTGACATTTCGGTTATTCATGTCTGGAAGAAAAAAAAAATTATTCTCATAATGGGAATTTAAATAAATTGGTAATTTTTGTATTCTCAAAAGTAATAATTTCTTGGAAAAAGGAAAGTAAATAGAAGCAGCAAGGTCGTTTACAGCACTGAAATACAGTAAGTAGATGAATATGGAAGTGATGTGTATGGATGGTTAAAAGAGAACAACTCATGTCTAAAGTTTATATAAAAAAATAAATATATAAAAATACAAGGTTTTGCTTCAGTTTCATGTAAGCATTGCTATAGCATTAAATTAGTATTCAGCTAATGTAAAAGCAACTTTGTAAAATATTCTTGTCCATATGCAAGAATGCAATAATGCGATAATAAATCATAAATTACTCACTTTAAATTCTTAGAAATGTTGACATTTTTTAGTTGGGATGTTTTACAATTAATACAATTATATAATACCTAAAATAATATTCCTACTTTTTGAATTACTTCAATTTTAAAGTTAGCAAATAAATATATACATAATTCATTGATATTTAATATGGTAAAATAAATGTTACAAAAATTAATAAATTACAAAATAAATATTACAAAAATTAATAAATTACAAAATAAATGTTACAAAATAAATGTTACAAAAAAGTAATATTTCAAAAATAAATTTTACAAAAATTAATATTACAAAAATTTACAAAAAAGTAATATTACAAACAAATATTATTAAAAATATTTACAAAAAAATATTATTAAAAAAATTTACAAAAAAATATTATTAAAAAAATTTACAAAAAATTATTACAAAAATTTATAAAAAAATATTACAAAAATTTACATAAAAATTAATATTACAAAAATTTACAAAAAAAATATTATTACAAAAATAAATGTTACAATTTAAATAAAATGTACCAAAAAAAACATATGTTTGATCAGGAATTTTGAGTAATCCAGGTCAGGGTACCACAATTTATAAGTCTGGAAATTCCCTTATTTTTTCTTGATTAACATAAAAAAGCAAAAATATCAGAATACATTTTTTAAATATAAATTCAATGACTAACTGGAATAACAGCATATTTGGAAATTTCAGTTTATATAAAGAGTTACAACCATATAAACCAATTAATGTACTTATATAATTAAGGTGCATATATAATATTTAACTACCCTGAAGTATGTATACAGGCAATAGTATTTAATTATAATTTTCCTTTACTAATATATACAAATATATTCTCAAAATTCCTGACTTATCTATTTTCCTAGAATTCATTTATTTAAATTCCAGGTAAGTAGTAACCTTGTAGATATAGGTTTCCATTTCACTACTAACCTAATAATAACCCTTTCTTTCTACAACAGGGTACTTAAGTCCCAAAGCAGAACCACATAGTTCACAAAAGGTGCTAAATATAAGAAGCACCTAAATTCCACATGCACATTAAAAGCGGATGTGAAACACTTGCACTTACTAGTGAACTTTTCTATAGTACATGTTACATGTTAACAAATTGTAAAAAGTTACATTTAAACTCTTACCTTTTATATTTTGTCTGTTGAGATAAAGTTGAAGGGTGGAAATTGAAGAAATCAAACGAGTTGCAGGTAAAATCCTCCTCCACAAAACTTCAAGCAGGAAAGCTCACCCTCACTGAGCACACAAAAAAAGTTCCAATCCAGATGCTGATGATGATGACAAGATGCTGGAGAAACTTTCACAACAGTTTTTATACTTGTTCAAAAAAGTTCCAGTGTGAACCGGTTATCACTGTGCTCCTCCTCCTCCTTTTTTCTTCTTCAAGTCACACTGTCACTAGTTTCAGGCTTTTCCAATTGCCCAAAATAGGGTGTCAAAAGGGGAAACTCCTCCAGGAAACTGCTCTTCAAAACCTTGATGATTTAGTGAAATGTCAGATGTCTCTAGTAGGAATTATTTGCAAATGATGTGTCACATTTCGATGGAGTCCACCTTTTTTAAAAAGAAAATGATATTAGAAAATTTAGTTAGAAGAGTTTGGAACAGGTTTCGTGTTGTTGAGCAAGATTACAACTGGTTTAGAGTTGTAAAACCAGTTTAGAGCAAGAATACAACTATTTTAGAGCAGGATCATAACAAGTTTAGAGCTTTGGAACAATATTAATTAAATTTGCAACAAATTTAGAGCTTTGGAACAATATTATATCAAAATTAGAGCAAATTTAGAGCTTTGGAACAATATTATATCAAAATTAGAGCAAATTTACAGCTTTGGAACAATATTATATCAAATTCAGAGCAAGCTTAGAGCAATAATACATCAGATTTAAAGCTGCAGAGCAAGTTTAGAGTTTTGGAACAATATTAAACCAAATTTGGAGCAACTTCAGAGCTTTGGAACAATATTAAACCAAATTTGAAGCAAATTTAGAGTTTTGGAACAATATTAAAACAAATTTGGAGCAAATTTAGAGCTTTGGAACAATATTAAACCAAATTTGGAGCAAGTTTAGAGCTTTGGAACAATATTAAACAAAATTTGGACGTTTAGAACAACATTAAACCAAATTTGGACCTTTAGAACAACATTAAACCAAATTTGGACCTTTAGAACAAGTTTAAATCAAATTTGGAACAAGTTTAGAGTTTTGGAACAATATTAAACAACATTTGGAACAAGTTTAAAGCTTTGGAACAATATTAAACCAAATTTAAAGCAAGTTTACAGCTTTGGAACAAGATTAAACCAAATTTGGAGCATATTTTGAGTTTTGGAACAATATTATATCAAATTTAGAGCAAGTTTAGAGTTTTGGAACAATATTATATCAAATTCTGAGTAAATTTAGAGCTTTGGAACAATATTAAATCAAATTTGGAGCAATTTAGAGCAAGTTTGATGATAGAAATAATAGTAGGAGTTGATTCCAAAACGCACCACCATCAATAAATATCCTTGGAGCCTTGATGCTGACAACTTGAATGTTGCATGTGGAAGAGAGTGTTTGATGTAAGAGAAAGTTGCTCTTCTCTGGTGGCTAAGTTTCTTGTAAAGGTTTGGTGTGCAGGTGGTGGCGAATGTGTGTTCAGATTTTGAAGCTGTCTGACGATTTGAGAGCAGCATTGGCCAATGAGAGAATCGGCGCTCACTCGGCCAAGGTTAGCACAGGGAGAAGTATACATCTCTTTACCTTTTACACATTACTGTTGTGTATACCTACCTTTATATACTGCACACCGTATGCGTTTTTACTTTGCACACAAGAGCATCATTCATTACTTATATGACCACGAAACACATCTTTTTACTATTATACAACTGCTATACTAAACAACAAGTAACACTTGCAATTCCAACTAAACATTTCTTTCATTTCTCACCGGTTATTATTGCATTTTTTTTTAAATGGAAAAATGTTTGTGTGACCTGGTATCAAACTTGAAAAAGAGTTATGTAATCAAGTGGTGATTAATTAGCATTAATTTAAATATTTAATATGTAGCTGTGTCATTTTGTAATGTTTCTCTTTATAATTTTAATAAAAATAATTCAATGAATATTATGTAACTATGTTGGTAAATTGAAAATGATTTAATTTAATTGCAATAAATGGGAATTATTATTCATGTTTTATAGAGTTAATTATTGTAAGTAAACTATATAAGAAATTACATGTTGTCTGTATAAAATATGATGACTATATTAAAAATACATATAGAATTTTATAATTATTTCTGCTGTAAAATAAAATAAAAGGAATTTTTGCAATTTTGCTGTGTGCAACGCAAATGCATATGGAGTGCAATTTATGTATACAATGTCCTTGAATTAAGTTTCCTCGGTTACAGTGAACCACATCAACCAATATCCATTCTGCCACATCTTTTACAGCGAACAAATTTTCCATTTTTCCTGAAATTGAAAAATATCAAAAATTAAACAGCTGTTACATTTATCACTCAAACTTTTTAAGTTAAGATAATTAACAACTGTATTTATACATATAAGTGACAATGTACAATATAATAATATTTCAAACAGTATAAATGAAATTTTATAACCACATTTGTTGCAACTGTTGCCCAGTATTTTAAAATAATATAGTACATTATAATATCAATTTATTTCTATTTATTTCCTCACTGAAAAAAATACATTTATATTTATTTCAGACAGTGAACTCTTAGAATATCACTGAAAATTAATGTGACAACGCCTATTGTATGTATTATTTAGTATACATACAAAGAAGTGAGTGCTCAGTTGATTTCTGGGTTGCTGAAATACAATTGGAAAATGCTGAAATACCATTGGAAAAGGCTGAAATACAATTGGAAAATGAAATTTTCAATTCAAGCAACAGGGAACTGAACTGGGAAAGTGTATATAATATGTATTTGTATGCATTTGTATGCATTAAAGCACAAATATAAACATGGGATTCATAATAATGATAATAATGGGTGTTGAGTGTTTCAAGAAAAAACTGAATAAATATGTATAAATAAAGAAAGCATATCAGTGAAGAAGAAGAAGAGAATGAACAGTGGGATAGTGGGTATTGGGGTCAGCAGGTGCTCAACTAACTACTATACACTGAAGAAAGGTGTATACAGGTCCAACCACTGGACGACCTGCAAAAATACAGTACACCAATCTCACCTTTTATATAACAATCACAAAAAAGAAAACTTATATTACAGGAACACTTTCTTCAACAATCGATTTTAAAGTATTATGCTTCACACATGTTTTGTATTTCTTTAGAATACAAGTGTTGACCCCTCTGTATATAGACCCCAAAATGCAGGAATTTAGTAGAAAGTTATTATTATCATCCATGAATATTTGAAAGAAATTTTGCAGAGGGACCCACTTAAACTTTTTGTTAAAATCATAGGGTAGTATTTTTGTATGTGGAATTTGCTGATGTTTGTATTTGATAATGTTTTGGACATTTTTGTATGTTAGACCATATATATGAATTTTTTTAATACAAGCAGAAAAATATGGAGGAAATGTGACTTGTAAGATTTTTTACATGTTGAAATACTATTATTTGCCACTAATAAGAGTGCATCATATACTATGTATATACAAAAGTGGCATTTTTTGTTAGAAGTATGCAGTGTGTATAGGTGTATATAAGTACATTGACATATATTTTTGTGAAGAAATGTCCAATTCTAAGGAAAACTGTGGCAACTTTCTCGAAATTGACCTAAAAGCAAAACATAATATATATTATATAATATATAAGTAAAACCTGTGTATGGTGGAATCTCAATGATCAGGAAAACTTTCCACCATAGACAGGTTTTCCAGCATAAATTTTTAAAACATTTATCATGTGGTCTATGGTGCTAAAAAATGTAAAATTTCCCACCACAGACAGGTTTCCACCACAGACATGTTCCCACCACAGACATGTTCCCACCACAGACATGTTCCCACCACAGACATGTTTCCACCACAGACATGTTTCCACCACAGACATGTTTCCACCACAGACATGTTTCCACCACAGACATGTTTCCACCACAGACATGTTTCCACCACAGACATGTTTCCACCACAGACATGTTTCCACCACAGACATGTTTCCACCACAGACATGTTTCCACCACAG
>JAQFZQ010003649.1:0-10245 GCA_034696005.1 Glomeris marginata | reverse complement strand
TATTGCTATAAACTTAGGATTAAAGTTTCGTTGCAATCGCTTCAAGTCAATTTTACCCCTGACAATTGTCCTTTAACCGTTTAATTTGTAATACAAATAATATTCTGTTACTTTTACATTGAAATATAGATAAGATGGAATCATTGAAAGAGAAAAATAGTGCACTTTCAGTGAAAAATGAACAATTCAGTATTCAAGTGCGGGAATTACAGTAAGTATTTTCCAATGTGAATTTAATATTAATAATATACTATATATAATATACAATATTAGAAGGATGTCATAATAACATATAAATACATTTATGTCTACTGTTATTAGATTCCTGGATTTCCTGGAAAAGTAATGGAATTAGAAATTGGTCCAAGAAATTTGAAATGTACCCAAAACATTGATATTTGTAATAATATAATATATCAAAACTATCTATTTATTTACTGGAATATTTTGTCTAATTTGATTTTCACTAAATTATATATTATATCAAGAGTATATGTATATTATTTAAATTTTGTTTAATTAAGTTAACGAATTTTTGTATAATTTAATGGAAATCCTGGATTAAGTAATTCAAGTTTGTATTTTAAATATAGTTAGGACAAAGGACATTATATAATTTATTAATATATTATAAATTTGTTATGAATTAATTTAATTTATTAATTAATTATTTAATATTTTCAGGAGGGAATTAAGTGCAGCAAAAAGACAGTTTCACGTAATTATTTTCTAGAAATTATCCGAATTTAAATCATTTTGTAAAAGTTTATAATTAAATTAATTTTAAATTAATTTGGAAATTTGCAGATTCCATCCTTGAAACTTCCACCTGGTTCAAAAACAGGTAATTTAATGCTGTTAATTTGTGCAATTTATGAATGTATGCTGCATTATTTAATTATAATTTGCATGCATTACATTGGCAATGGTACGGCATTAATAAAATTGGAAGGGATTTTATTTTATTTTATTTTATTTTATGAACAAGTTTTCTAAAGAATGAAAAATTCTAGCATGTAAAACAATATTATTTCTGCTTGATAGCTGATGATGTACCAGGCCAGTTAAAACTAATTTCGAAAAAAGCAGTTCAAGTCCATGATATTAGCATGCACGGCTTCACGTACCATGAACCAGGACCTCTCGGATTATTATTCAAACAGAAATCGTAGAATTTTTTGACATGGTTAATAATAATATATAAAATTATGTATTGAGTAATAATAGAAATATTAAATGCATGTTAATGCTGTTTAATCATGCATAGTGTAGCCACTATTCACTTTATTCTATAAAGGTGCGAACGAAACGACTCGTGGAAATGGTTCGGTGAATAATGAAATATCAGTAAGTCACTTGCTTTAATTTAAAATGTAATAATTTGTAGGATTTTAATTGAAAACAGTAATGCAGATTCTGGAATTTAATTGACAGAATAAAATATCGGCGCGAGAAAGCCGTAAATCGTATAATGCGGATGAAACTAACCGCGACTTGAAGAAGGTCAATTCTGTGATTAATGTGAGGAATGAAACTAAGGAAGATGAAGAAAATGATGAAAGTAAGTTAAATAAACATAATTGGAATAATATTTTATTACAGTCAGTGGTGGTAAAATAAGCCTAATTTTGTAGGTACATAAATGTAAATAAATTTTTTTTGTGTTCTTAAAATAAATCATAAATAGCAAAATTTTATTGCAACTATGAAGATATAATTTTGAAATTAAAGAACTTTGAAAAATTCAGGAAAATGTTTTATAAATTATAAAACTCGATATAAATTTGGAAAATCTGGAAAACTCAGTGAATTTAGATTTTAGCTAAAAACAATTCAGTGAAAATAAATAAAATAAGGGATAACTAAATTAATTTGCCAAAATGTAACTAAAATTTAGAAAACTATGAGAAATTTCTGTTAATATAAATATAATACATTGTATGAAATTTTTGATTTTGTTTTAAATTAAAATTATGTATTTGTTTAAAATCACATACTTTATATTAGGGAAATGTTGACAAACAATGTAATTAAAATATTTATTAAATTTTTCTTGTTATTATTATTATTATTTCAGGTCTTGGCCCAGCTGAAATATTAGATGAAACTTCACCATTTAATAACGAATCAACAGTGATTGACTCCGCGATGGTTACGCATAAAATCAAAGAACCAAATTCCTTTGATTCCACACCAACAAATTCACAAGTACAGTATGTTTTAAACAAAAACTCAAGTGTGCAAGTAATTTCTAATAATATTGCACAACAAAACTGATGCATTTACTTGTACATTTAGTACATTGTCTTTATTTACGTAGAAGTGTTTTTTATACACCATATGTTAATTATATATATATGTATATGCAGATTTATTGCATTTTTTTTTTACAACAATCAAAAGTCAAAAATGATTGAAATTTCCAGGTAAAGTTGGAATAACATAGTCTATTGTATATCTTGTTTATTGTACCGTTCAATGTGTTCGTGTGCGCGTGCCAAATATTGGTTTTCAATTGGCTGTTTAATCCAGCTGATTTAAAACATGTTCTCATTTCTCTTTATAAAAGGGATTTATGTGGCATAATATATTACTGTTGTTTATTAAATTGTCTGTATGTATTATATATTTAATATATTTAAAAGTGCATAAATATGCAAAGTACATTTTTATTTATTTATTTCCCTATACAGAATTCTTTGAAGATAACATCAAGAACTTGTTCAGTTGTAACTTGTCCAGTGATTTTTCCCAGTTGTCTCATTGCTTGTTGCAGTTGATGAGCCGCGATGACCAGGTCACACTGGCGTAAAGCGGCAAATTGCTGCAAATGGTGCACGCATTTTGACAAATGTTTTGTATGTCTTTGTTGAGTTATTAATGGATTATCCATGTCTGTATTCATACAACTGAAATAGAAATAATTAGTTGTATATTTAATATTGATGCAATTCAAAGTGTTCGTAAAGTGTCTCCGCATAACAAAAATTAATTATTATCAACAAGAAATTTGATTACATTATGCACATTTTATCATATTAATAAGTGTGTCTAATGTCATTGAATTCCTGGAAAAATTTGGTAAAACTGGAAAATCCTGGGGAAGTAAAGAAAAACAAATGTCTATATTTCAAATTAAAATTCTAGATTTTTGAAATTATATTTTTTTTTTATTTTTGTATATTATTAAATACATTTTATTCATTATAATGCTGTTTTAGATAATTATTATCAAAATTATGCTCATTACATTTAAAATGTGCATATTTAAATCTCAATTAGTGGCAGAACTAATCACAGCAGGCCTAAATGAGGCCACTCCCACTGTGATCTAACCTAACCAATTACAACAGGCTTAAATGATGCCACTCCCACCAGTGACCTAACTTAACTGACTTAACCTAACCAATCACAGCAAGCCTAAATGTAGCCACTCCCACCAGTGACCTAACTTAACTGACTTAACCTAACCAATCACAGCAAGCCTAAATGAAGCCACTCCCACCAATGACCTTACTTAACCTAACCAATCACAGCAGGCCTAAATGAAGCCACTCCCATCATTGCATGACCTAACTTAACCTAACCAATCACAGCAGGCCTAAATGCGGCCACTCCCACCAGTGACCTAACTTAACCTAACTAATCACAGCAGGCCTAAATGAGGCCACTCCCACCAATGATCTAACTTAACATAACCAATCACAGCAGGTCTAAACGAAGCCACTCCCACCTGTGACGTCACTTCCTAGTCAACTTAATACATGCTAAATTGTAAAATGTTTTGTTATTAATTTTTGTTTTGTGGAAAAGACTTTATATGAACATTATGTATATGAATTCCAATTGATTGTTGAATACATACAAGTGTTCCACTTTTTGCTTGATGGTGTCCAAAAGGGTTTCCATGCCTTCACTAGTCAAACAAGACAAGAATATCACTTCTTTTTGAGGAAACAAATACTGAATTTTGTCAATTATCAGCTGTTTTGCAGATTGTTCCACCAAATCTATCTTATTTACTACTATAACTATACAAGGTTCTTCTGAGTGATGTCCTAGATGGTCCAGTGGATGGAACATATTCTTAGTTGATGAACTTTCGGTTAAACTTTCCAAAACAGATGGTGCATCAAGTAAAACTAGCAAGATGTCTGCTTCATTAGACCTTGATTAAAAACAAATCTTAATTAGGTTTGAAATTTTAAAATGGCGGAGAACTTGATGGAACATTTTATACCTTGCAATGGCTCTCTTCACTCCTTCTTCTTCCACAACATCTTGTGCATTTCTTAATCCTGCTGTGTCACTAATTACTATTGGATATCCACCTAAATTTAGAGCCCTTTCCACGATGTCTCGCGTTGTACCGGGAATGTGAGAAACTATTGCAACCGGTTTATTACCTGAAAGTAAATACAAATTTTTCATTTGGGAACTTAATTAACACTTGTGTCATTTAAATACAGGGTTTGCACTTGCATATGGCATTGAGAAGACTGCTTTTTCCAACATTTGGTTCTCCAACTAACACTATGTTCACGCCGTGTCGAAGCCGATCACCTTTCCGGTGGTCCTTCACGCGGCGCTGTATCTCATCCGCTAGATGCAATGCAGTCTTTTCAGCTGTATTATAATTGGATAATATTGAAGTACAGTCTCAAAAACATTAACTGCATATAATGTTTACCATTTACAAGTACGGTATCATCAATATTGTCATCTTCGCTGAAGTCAATGTACGCTTCGACATGCGCCAAACACTAAAATGATACGTATCCTGAGTAATATTAACTTTTGGACATTGAAAATGTAAGTTTGTATTGGCTGAAATTACTTTTAATAATTCCTTTCTCCATGATTCATACATGTTGCCTAGTTCACCATCCATTTCGCGCAAAGCCTGTTTCCGTTGAGCTTCCGTCTCCGCTGCGATCAGATCACCGAGACCTTCTACTCTGGTTAGGTCCATTTTACCATTGTAAAAAGCCCTTTGTAATCATATAATCATGCTTATATCTTCTCATTTTGATTATATTATATACAGATATTGATAAAAACCTCTTCGTGAATTCTCCCGCTTCGGCTCGACGAACTCCGGGAAAGTCCTCGAGAGCCGAAATGACTGCATTTATAACTGCATGGCCACCTGTATAACATGGAAAGTGAAACACAGTAGGTAAGTTATAGTCAATATAAACATGTATACAGTGAAACTTGTGTATGTTGACCACTCGTGGTTCCAAAAAAATTGCCGGTCAACTTTAACAGGCGGTAAACATATTAAAAAATGCATAGAAAATGAATTAAGGGCACTGTAAAAATTAAAAAACAATATTTACACATAGAAAATGGAAGCCATAATTAAAATTATACAGTGCTGGGTTAATAAACGCCATTCTGGGGAAATTTCGGCAGCCAACATGAAGTCAATTGGCCGATGACGTCACAACATACCATGAATATGGAGTTCACACATATCTTCTCCAGTAAAGCTGGCAGGTCCTTTATTATTAAAATAATAAAATAAATATTAGGTAACTAAATTATATTATTATTAGTAAATTATTAGAATAAGTTTTAAACCTGGAAACCATAAAATAAGACCTCTATCCAAACGAGTTTTTGTGATTGGGTCAAATAAATGGGAAAGTTTTGCTTTTCTTGGTTCCGGAAGTAGCTCTGATGACGTCATTTGACGTAAAATATCCGAACACCTTGGACCACTTGTTCTAATAACAGCAATGGCACTTTTCCCAGAGCCTGGAAAATAATAAAAAAGTCATTTCATTTTCTATGCAACTTTATTGCACAGACCAATATGACCGTGCAACAGTTTCAGACGTCACACAGGTTAATCCTGTGTAACACGTGACCAAATATTGCACGCAACTTTCTCCCATCGCATGAATATTGCATGAAAACGTTTCTGAACAAAAAAGTAATTAAAAGTTGGGATAATTTGAAAAACGAACCTGATGCAAGAGCATAGATTGTTTTCTCGTTTGTTTTCTGACATTTCCCAACGTTATTGTGAACGTGGCGGTCAGAATTTCGATAAATAACGCGAAAAACATAAGCGGCGTAGATTCTGCGGAACGCCATCTTGTAGAGGCATCTATAGAGGGTGTGGCCAGATCCTATCCAGATCTCTGTGTACCTGATTCGCTGTAAGCATGGACGCCATCTTGCAGAGGTGTATGGAACGTGTTCTTGTCGAGATTGTATAATTATTTCTCTCGTTATTATTTCCGGTTATTTCTCGATTTATTTGTGTATTGTCCGGTATTGTCCGGTATTATCAGTGAATCGAAAATGTATTCAGCAGACATTTTGTTTTGACGAACGGCATCCCATACAGCGCGAACCAATCGGCGCCGTGAACGAGGTTGGCCACACTTTGTATACGAAAGACTCTAGCTAGCCCAATATTATTCTGTTGAAAATAGGACACGCCTATTTTCGATCCGATGGGAGGTAACATCCTTGGTAACATGAAAACGTACACCAATGAATATACGTGGAATATATATTAATATTATCCACAAATGATTTTGGTTAGTTTGTCGACCGATCGACCAATCAGTATCTGCCTGATGAAAACCACGCCTACTGAACGAACAATTTAGATTTCCGTTGATCGATTTCAACTGCAATAATGGCCGAGGTAAGTTTACATTTACTTTTGGGCGATTGGTTTTCGTTTCCGTTCGATAACATTATGATGGGGGTCAGATTTGAGATTACGATGGCCATTGTGCGAATTTCATAACGTTATAATTCGGTTAATTGATATCTTTTATCGGCGTTTTTGTTCAAATTAACACGGTGATCGATGCATCAATTTCCATCAATTTCAATCGTTATATGAAATGATTCTGCAAATTATATTAGCGTTCATTTACGAGAAAACGATATAGAAACCGTTAAATCAAGGCTAAAATTATAAAAAATTAGTACACAAAAATAAAACATTATAATTTTTACGAATTTTTGTCGATTCACTCCCAAATGTATGCACAGTGGCGCCCTTCTGGTGGTGCAATTCGGTACTAAAATAAATTAAAATGACATTAAATCATTTTCCACTTAACTTATTAATGATTCTGCAATGAAATCTCTCATTTACAATTATGTTTGACCTCTTTTTGTGCTTTATAATATATTTTTATGAAATATAACTATTTTATTTTGATTTTTTTTTAAGAAAAAAATGAAAATATTGTAATAATTTTGTTTTTTCATTTCATTTTTCCAGGATGCTGCTACATACAAAACTAAAGGAAATGAGTGTATGAAGGCTGAAAAATACATAGAAGCTGTCATTCATTACACATTTGCTGTCAAACTTGATCCGCAAAGTCCAGAACTTCGATCAAACAGATCATTGGCTTTCCTAAAATCCCAACAATATTATTTGGCATTGGAAGATGCAGATAAGGCCATTGATTTGAAACCAAATTGGCCAAAGGTAAATGTATATTTTAATTTAAATCAAATATAAAATGAAATAAAAATAAAATAGCCGTAATATTTTTTCACGCGTACACGTAATGAAAACAATTTCTATTTTTCATAGGGATATTATAGAAAAGCAGAAGCTTATTTCCATGCCAAGGAATTCAATGAAGCATTATATAACTATCAGGTAAATATATTAAAGGTGTTGCCAACTGATAAAATGTTGCCAAGTGAAAGTTGCGTGTTTTTCTGACTCACTATAACCTTTAAATTGTTATCAAAATAATTTTTATGTAAGTGTTACCAGTTGCAGGAAGTAAATGAAAGGTGGAAATATTAAACTGTGTCACAAAACAAAAATTATTTTAAAATTTTTACATTTTTTTATATATTTTACATGTATTTTAGTGACATACTTAAATTGTATTAATTTAAATAATGTTGCTTATGTATTTAAATAACATGTTCTTATATGTGTATTACAGTATTTAAATATGTTTAAATAATGTTTTAAAATATAGAAAGCGAGAGAACTTCATCCGCAGGATTCCGCACTCACCGAATGCATCAAGAAAACTAAACTGGAAATTCAAAAAGAACAAAAAGGTTACCTCATATTTCATTTTCAATCAATCTATTCATTATATTGTAATAAACTACATGTAAATTAATTATATTTACATTTTTAAATTAACAGCTGATGTTCAAATCCCATGGTTAGGAGCTGGATCGGGTTTATTAGTTGGAATTGGATTAGCTTTAATAATGGCAAACATGGAATCATCAATGTTTAAAGTTGGTTTTAAATAGATAAAGTTGTATACTATGTTCATAATAATAATTATTTTAATTGGTTTTTATATTTTTAAAGCATCCTCTTCTGCAAGTAATGG
Organism: Glomeris marginata; assembly: GCA_034696005.1. Taxonomy (NCBI): domain Eukaryota; kingdom Metazoa; phylum Arthropoda; class Diplopoda; order Glomerida; family Glomeridae; genus Glomeris; species Glomeris marginata. The sequence goes on along the minus strand of JAQFZQ010003649.1, from coordinate 1,891 downwards.
CTGCCATAATTGTTTCATACATTGGATATGGCATAGGAAAATTATACAGGTTATTAATCATAATAATTATATAATACCAATAGATATTAATTTAAATAGAAAGTTTAAAGGTGAACTGACAAGGTTTTGTAACATACCCTAGAAAGTGTGTAATTCTATAGAATTGATGCCAATAAAACGATTGGCGCAAACAAAACTTTTTTAAAAAATCGTTACAAAAAGTTACGAGTAGTTAAAGAGGGCGTCATGGAAGGGCGGTGTCACAGTGTCCTGTGGCGCAATAATGCTTCAAATGGCCTCAAATTTTCAGACAATGTTCCTAAATTAGTGACAATCAAATGCTAGCTTTTTCAGGGTATGTTGCAAAACCTTGTCAGTTCACCTTTAAATTAATATTATTACAGTAGTGTATTAAAAGTGGTTAATATTTCAGGCGGCTTGTGAAATCACACTATAAAAGCCTAATGGAAAATCCTGGAGATATTTTCGGTGGTAAGTTGTATATATGTAAAATATAAATATTGATTAGATATTTAATTTAATTTAATTTAATTATACTTAATTTTAAATTATATTTTAAATTTTACAGAACATGAAACAAATAATGTCAAGAAATCACCACCGGAGAAAAAACCAACTTCTCGCAAGAAATGATGCGGAAGTGCCTTTTTGTGGGTATTGTAATATATAAATATAATAGTTTTGTGCAAGAAACATATTTTTATATATGAGTGGTCTAATAATATAATATTTTATAATGAAAATTTATATATGGGAGGGTCTGATTTATTAGATTACACACAATACACAGCTGTAATCTCCTTGGTCACACAATTTCAGGGACATTTAACTTACTGAGAAATGATTGGCGATAACATTGTTATATTTCAAATGTTGAAACACTTAAAATACGTATATATGTATAACTATATGTATGTATTTATTGATTTTATTTAAATTAAACTGTAGAAGTATTCATTTCATTTCCGGGAGTTATAGTATATCAGTTTACAAACTATATTTTAATACTAGATGGTTTACATATAATCTTCATAAAACGTGTAAAGGGAATTTTAAAACAAATTTATTGCTGTTTTATTTGTATTTTGTATGCTAGACTGCATTTTGAAAAGGATTGGTCACTGTATCTATGATGAGTTACCACGGACGTGTTTAGGGCCTTCTCCGCTAGGTGGCGTTTTTGGGGTAGGACTAGGGATATTCGATTGTATGAGCGCGCCATCTAGCAGTGGAAGCCCCAAACACGTCCGTGATGACGCGATACAGTGGCCAATGTTGATATACTGTACAGACTTCTTGTATGTGGTATATACTATTCCCGCGAGATGGCAGCACTATTATTAGTACTGGGATTTAGAGCCCTTTATAGCAACATCGAGCCCTTTACTGCAATCGGCATTTTAGGTTGAAACTCAATGTGTTCAGATTATGACGTGTGCTACTCTCTAAACAGGTTGCCTCTGGTTGGCCTCGTCAAAGCCAAGTCCACAAATTTTACTGATAGCACCCTGTTTAGAGAGTAGGTTCCGTTATTATCTGATGATCTGATCTGAACGCTGCAGTAGTTACGTGTTTGTGGGCGCCGCCATTCCGGTGCCGACTCCATTCATTCCTATGGGGAGTTTCAGCACCGTAATGGCGATCAAATTTGAGTTGGACATACTGAAATGGGGCTGGGCTCTACTGGAACGTATCGGTACGTAATCGGTACGTCCGCTCTGGTAGGTCAATACGGGTCGATACGCAACCGATACGTATATAGAGGGCGCTGCCTGCATCAAGGTCTCGTCCAGAAAGGTGGATTTACACTTTTCAATTTGGATGTTCATCTTTAGGGATGGGAACCGGAGGGGGAAAATGGAACCTTGGG
>JAQFZQ010003648.1:0-10250 GCA_034696005.1 Glomeris marginata | reverse complement strand
CAACAAATTTAGGGAAATGATTGTCTTTGCGATTAAAAATAAGCAAAAATACCCTGGAACTTCTCCTTTAAATAAACTATAAATTTGGTATTTGCATGAAAAACAGCTAAAGACATGTATTTTGGCTATTCGGAAAGTATTAGCCGTCTTTTATTTAAAAATTCAATACCGATATAATGCCAAATGTTAATTAACAAAACGTTTAACATGCATAATAAACTTTTAAAAAATGTTATATTACATATGATAAATTTTCGTGGTCCTGGGAATAATAACGCCTTTAAAGATCGGGTAATGTTCCCACCAGTTTATTGGTTACATTAGCATTGTCAGTAATGGTTGTGCTACTCATGCATTTTGAGCGTTAGTATTTGTCGTCTAATAAATCAATTCCGGAAGACGGTAAAATTCGTTCCCTTTACTATGAATTGTTCTTCACATCTGTTAAGTGACCTGTAGGATACTTGACAAAAGTTTGACGGTTCAAATGAAGTAAAACTTGTAATAAACTTGCTTAATACTCTGGTAGCAACATGAAATGAATTTGGCAACTGCAGTAATTATTCCTAGGGCCAAGAGACACTTTCAAAATATGGTAACATTTTTTTTAAAATAGATTAATATGCATGTTAAACGTTTTGTTAAATATCATTTTGAATGTCAATAACGTTTTCCAGAAGTGGCTTAGGCAATTGTAAAACCTCTTGTGCAGAATCAAGATCGGACAAAATTGCAATCAAGCTTACTCAAAAACAATATTAGGATATTAAAATACAGCAACATGCGTACTGTCAACAACTGGCTACGCTATACCGTCCGTATTCGAGTAGGTCCTATAATATTCATATGTTCAATTAATACTAATATCAATATGATACGACAAAGCTTTAATATATGTAGATCTACTTGCACAATCTCATGCAATTGCATTTTTATTTACATATGCTCGTGGAAAGAAAACGAATGTGATCTTCAGGCCAATATTAAATATTGCTACACCGAATGTACTGCACTTAATAGTAACCCAATAAATTCTGGGGATTTTTATGCATAGGTAAATGAGAGAAAATCCTTTATATCAAGGATTTCTTTTTTCTTACTATGGAACGGTAAGGGATATTTGAAAACGGTGTTCACTGCAAGGGTTCACACTGCACTCCCCAAGTACCATGGGGTAATTCAAATGTGTCACCCAATGTGACCTTGACCTTTATCTTGAAGGTCGAATATGCACCAATTTGGAAAGTAAACATGGGAATTAAGACCACATTCAATTGCGAACTCGTTGTTCTCTGGGCAACAAATTTTAAGTATAATTTGTACAACTCTGGCCAAAAATATTGCCGCATTTTGCTATCCTGCAGCACACGATACGCGACAATACTTTTGGCCACAATTGTTTATACGAGGTATGTGCGAATTTTAATTAAATTTCAGGGGAACAACATTGTGAACTGCATTGAAGCAGCTGGTAAAAGTTTTGTTGTTTGTTTATTTATAGCTGAAATTTAAATTATATCGTTTCAGAACAATTTTAATTGAAATACATGGTGCCCACAAAGTTATCACTGACGTAATTTTATGGAACTATTGTAAAATAACTCTTGCATTTGCACTGATAAAGTCGACGGATAACAATTAAGTTGAACTTTCCCCAGTTTGCTTGTCATATTTTGTTATAAAAACTACACGAAACTCCACTTTGTGGATACCTTGTATTTCAAAAAAACACATCACATAAAAGCATTGGCCTGAATTTGAAAATATCCAGGTTTTAGTCAATTAGGTCAAGTAAGGAAGAGCTAACAAACCCTGTGTTTGTCATCATGATGTTTGCGTATGTGAACGAATCCCCATTCGTGCATTCGAGTATTGCCTGTCAATAGACAGAAAACCTGAGTTTCTCTTCAATAGCTAACCTATAGAGCAATGAACACTAAGCAAACTCACCACACGCGTGTTTACTCTTTGCACGGTCCTCGAAGATCACGTGAGGATGCTTTTTCTGAAAATATCGACAAATCTCCCGGGTATAAATAATTGCAGGCTCACAGCATGAAAGGGATAGGGATGGAGGGGGCAAGGATTTTAAGCTAGGTATAGAAAGCTGCAAAATTAGCTCCATCTCAGGGTGGTCTTGAGCGACTTCAAAAACATGTAAACTTACAGACATGTCTCCTCCGCGGAAAGGGTAGATGACAAAAGTTTGATTTTTCCAACGAATAACTCCGCTGCAAGTAACAAAATAATAACATATTTATGCAATGCAATGTTAATGCAAAGGCAAGATTAAAATCAAATAGCCACTTTATTAATTTATAAAAGTTAATTATTTCAGTTTTACAGCCTTTTTGGGTGCGCGTTTCTGCAAAGCTCATTGCCATCAGATTGTCATTACTAGGCTATTTTGCTGGCTAAATTCGTGAATATGTATTACGTGGAACAGCTGAAGTAACGGGATGGAATAAACAGATGGGTTGTCAATCGATTTCCAAAAATTAGTGAACCAAATGAAAAATTGTATTACTATAGGAAATTGCTTTTTGAAACAAATTCAAATTAAACCTAAAATTAATTGGCATAACAAGGGGCTCCTTTAATAAAAAGTAACAACCAACTAACTGTCTATAACTTTTCATGGTTTACGTGTCATTTCACAGAAACTTTGTTCAAGCAGTAAAAATCCCCATTACATTCCAAATTGCCATGAAAAATATGAAACCAGTTTTTTTTATAATTTTCATATATGTATTTTTCTTCAGAAGCTGGTTTTCCAATAGAAGCCAGCTCTGAATATATTAAATTTAAATTGAAGCCCGGGTTTCAATTGGAACATTTTACTATCACTATTCTGGTCGCAGCGATTTTAATGATTCAGTTAACATCTCCAAATCATTTCGTCAAAAGAAAGTAACTGGCTTCATATATACCTATAATAAAGAAAGGAAAACTTAATACTATATCTTCAGAGTTTGCATTTAGAGTTCGCTTGGGCGAATTCCAGTAAAAGAGACATCGAACCTTTGGGGGTTCTCACGATTGCATTTATTATTCAATACCGTATCATGTCAAGATCCCCCAAATATCCTCGAGAGACATTTTCCAAAAAAAAACTTCAACTGCTGCAACTCGAGCGGAAAAATATACAACAGCTTTCATACCTGACACCATTGCAAGTCCTTAAAGCTGCAACAGCGCCTGGATAATCTTTGATGGTACCGTGATAGTAACAATGCTCCACTTCCTGCAATAACATAATAATCTTTATATTAACAACCGAAAGATTTAAATTCAACATTAATAATCCTTATAAAATGTATACACAGTCATACATAAATAGTAACTTAATATACTTTCCATTCAATTTATTATACCATGTGATTCCACAAGAAAAGTAACTGTATACTTTGAGCAGTGGACCACATAAAAAAGACTCAACTTTACACAGTATATATGCTGTGGGTCTGTCAGAAGAATAGCAAGGGACCATGACTTTATCAGATGTCAACTTATGCAAACTCCGTAAGAAAAATAATAATTAAACATTCGAAGTTATTATTAAAATGTTAATGGAAAAATATATTTATATCAGTGTAAATAAAGTAAGGAAGAATCGGTTAAATATCATCATATAAGGGCACTGTTTAGCGGACAGATTAAAGCATTTTGGAGTGTGATAATTCCAGTTTCAAAGTATGTCTCCAAGTATAAAGTAAGCAAATGAATATTTTTCAGAGCTTCTCATCTACATCTAAACAAATAGAACGTATATAACGTGATTTGAAATTAATTATTATGAGCACCGATTATTTTCATTGGTATAGAAGACTGAGTGATTCAACAATCAAATACGATAAGAGTTTGTTTTGCAAATATAAAGATTGCAAATGGTCTTTGGAGGAGCTTGGAAGGAAACATGACAAAGAAAGCTCTTCAACTCTCTTGCTGCCTTCATAATCAAAGATGAATTTGGAGTGATGCTGGCGTCTACCAAGATTGCGTCTCTTGGTTTGTTTGCGAGTAGTAGCTACATCATACAGTATAGTATTCCTATATATAGGGCCTACACTATATACAGTATAGTTGGACATAGGATATTCGTAGAAATGAAGAACGATCGATAATCTACCGAGTGCACCAATGCCAAAGCATGGATCGATAAATAAAATACACAAAAATTAAAAACATTTCATTCCATATATAAACAAACTCCTATCTATTTCAGTATTATAGTTGAAAGGCATGCCAAACATATGGATTCATCTTAATTTGTTTTTATTTTTAACAGATCAGTCCGAATTGCGGTCATTTCAAATATATGCAGCTATGTATATTATTTTCACTAATGATAATTAATCTACCATATATAAAATCAATACTTTCTAATAATAAATACCTACTGAATATGTATGTTAATAATTGCAATGTCATATTACATACGTCTGACAAGACTAAATAACATTCTCCGCAAATGGCGCAATGCAAAAATTAATGTTTCTGAAAACTGTAAGTGCTATAAATTTTTCCCAGTATAGCCTGCTCCGTACATTATTAAACTGAAACAAGTATATGGATTTCAGTAGCCCCATCACTTCTTTAATAGTTTCCGTATATATATAACAGGAACACTGTAAAAGCAATTTACACAAACGACCACGTTACATTTATGGATAAACTGCCGACATTTATTGCCAATCTGCACTCCAATAATTATTGTTTGCATAACCAGGTTATAAAAGCAACCGATGATGCGATATATGTTTGCATGCATGCAAATGAAATGCAATATCAGTAAAGGCCGCACGTGTATAGCAGAATCAATAAACATGCAGTTTCAAGGTAATTTAAGATGATTTCCTGCTCATCAATTTGGCATTCTTCATACAAAACACTTTTATCACGTCCAAATTCGGTCGGTTAACAGCCAATTGGCAATTGCACATGTGTTATCTATAATGAACTTCAGCAAACCCTCCAGGGTTGAACACGCACCAGTTTTGAATACTGATGCACCATAATTGCATGCTGAAATTTGTTCAGATATAGCATAAAACGTCTCAATTTAAAGATGTGGTTTTAACATATTATATGAATAATGGTGATGTGAATTGTGGTGTGTGGATTTTCAAAATGGAGGCAGGAGCTGCCAATTAAAGCCCAAATATGGACACACCCTCTGCATACAATTGATTTATTGCCGATTTATGGCTGTAGTATGTTTGAAGTTGCAACCAAGTATAATTACTATAGGGAATGTAAAAAATATATAATAAACAAATGATAACTCAGGCTTATTATAATTAATGTGTTCTTATAGACCAACAAAAATCTTAACAAAAAGTGCTTCATTCAGCTCTTTTCTCCCTTTGCATTAACTTCCCTGGCAGTGATTGTCTAGGTACTGCAAAACCACGTGTTAGACTAGCATCATGCATTTCCAACAGATGTCGTCACACTATGGACTAAAAAAATCAAATCTCAAATAATTCTTAAGGAATATTGTTTTAAGAAACGGCCACATTCACTTCAAAAATATTCCAATGACCCAAACATCGAATAGCTTTGCAGAAAGGGCAAATGAGAATAGGATGCGAGTTAACTGAGTTAAAACCCAGTAAAGTAATTAGTGAGAATGCCACAAAATGTGCATTGGTTTTCAGAATAGTATTACCATATACCGGTAGTAAATAATGCAATTTAGTTATCTACGCCAGTGCGACCTAGCAAACACTTCTGCTTATTAAATCGGGCAATTGCACAGATTGCTCAATGTAGAAAATTAGATGAGGGAAGAGAAGGAAGAGGAGGGAGAGGGAGGAATATCAGAGCAGTTAATTTTCATCGAAGTTGTTTTGTAACGTCTCTGCGGCCCACAATGACGCGCGCATCTCTTCATCTGGGGGCACAATTACGTCGGCGTGACGTCATTGTGACGTCAGACAAGGCGCAGCTTACGTCGTCCGATGGAAATTAGATAAAAAGAAAACATGGTAAGTGCAATTTGGCAACCGCAGGCGCGTGTCGACTTTCTGACAAATCCTGCACCGTGAATATTGTTCGGCTCATTGAAATCGTGAAATGCGCATTGCGAGAAAGTGTCAGCTGCACTTTCCATTTTGGATAAACTCTTGCACGCACCACTTGCTCCTTCTACTATCAAAGCAACTTGCTTGCAAGCAATCTATTCCGTGCGACGTCAATTTTCAATAAAATACGTTTGCCGATATTAACACATCACATCACGCGTGGATACAATTTAACGAACAGCTTGAAAGCATGTTTACAACTAATGCAGACATCAAGATCAAATGAACTGAATACGACAAATCAACACTGGAATATATTGAGTTTCAAGCTTTAATTAGCAGACAGACGAGGGAAATTAATGCCATTTCTGAAATTAATAAGTTCAATGTATAAATAAGAGTAATAATTAACACACTGCCAGAATTAAAGTAAAATCTATTTGGAATATTCACGAATTCCAGATATAATCCATGCCTATTAAATAGGTATACTTAATATATTCCAGATAACTAATTATCCATGATCATATTGACCTGCTGTATCACTACTGATATACATTATTTTGCCATAAATCTAATTACAGAATAATGAACCCAAAATAAATGAATAAAATGTCATACAAAATATAATGCATCTCTCAAGTTTCTTGAACCTCAAAATAGCATAGGATACATTAAGTAGTTCTGTAGCAAAGCATACAGCGTAATATTTGCTAAGATAATGTGCTAGATTAAAAATTCAACGCTGCAATTTAAATCCACTGTATTATTAAACTTTCTGTATTTACCATGCATGCATTTAATACGATTCATGTATTCTACACGTACTTATCACCAGTTTTGCCTTAAGAATTACAACATTGCATATCAGTTTGATAGAATGAACGCATCCATGCAGGAGTTGGACAGTTTTCAATGTAACTATGTTCCTTAATTTTACGCTCAGAAAATTGAACCTGGTGCTGAATGTCATAAAAGGTTGTTACAATTACCACGGAAACGTAATTTTGCACGGATGAAATGATGCTTGGGTCTGTAACAGCAGCTATTTGAGCGTGTTTAATGGAGCGCGTACTTTTGGGACAGGCCGTTTTCTTAGCGACATTCAAGTCGAGTGTCAGCTTGTCATGTCTCCTCGACGACCGGCATGCACCGTGAATTTCGTTTTTATACGTCAAGCCAGAGGACATCACGTGACTGCCGTGAAAGGAGGCGAAAAGGCGTGCGGTCCTAATGTTCATCCCTAGTGACTATTATGTCCAGCATGTACACTCACCCGCCCTCTCCATCACGTACTATATATACATTCTTGTACACTTGTACTGCTATATAAAAACGTGTTAGATCCTTACTGCAGTTGAGCTGAAATTTAATTTCAAGCACTTATAACTGTGGAGATGTTTGCCCCAAAAACTGTCAGCACGCTTCACTGCAAGCATTCGCTGTACGGATGGGAAGCCAACTTCGGGTCGCTTTTCCTTCCGTCTCCACGTTTTCTCTAATCGTTTATAATAGTATAGGATAATAATAATAGCTATTCGTATTAATAAAAATAGTGATTTGTAAGTATAGTAAGACGAAGGGTTTCAATAATGTTGTTGGCCACATGTCAAGAAAAAAAAATGGCGCAGTCTTCTTTTAATCTATCCTTCGGTGTAATGAATACAAAATGATGCAAGGGCAAAAAACGGTACAAAGAAATCCTGGAAGAAAAAGTGAGAAAGAATGCCTGAAGGAGCTACGTCACCATTCATCTCACTGTATAGTCCAAGCTGAGGACTGGGATTTTTAGGCCCGAGACTACAGATTAAGAAAGTCCTGAGGGATTTGAAGCAATCTACGTTGGAGACGGAAAAGATTTCAGAGGTTAAGGAAACCAGAAGTCCCCTGACAAACCTCCAAGCTCTATCTTTATTACACCTACACGGATTCATCAGAAAACGACACCCACATGTCCTATTTATAGTCGATTACTAAATCTTTGCCAACATTCAGACGACTTTTGTAAAATTACAAAATAGTATTTATGGCTAAATAGCTTACTGTTTAATTAACATGCAATAATTCATGCACCCTTATTACCACCAATGCAATACGTTACCCTCCAAATGCAAAATAATATTAATATATCCAGGATTTATTATGTTTGCTTCATCAAATCAAAACATTGAGATTTATTACGATCATCTGACAATTTTAAATAGTAACATAATAAAGGATATGATTTGTAAAAGGGTATAGGCAACTGCATGGAGAAGACGGCAGTTGTTTCCATTGCCAGCCGATTCCAGAGAAATATCTACTGATACTTTATAGGAAGGACTTCCAATTTTGCCCGGAAGTGTGGTCAACAATTTTATGGCTTTGATTTCCAACAAGGCCTGGCAACAGCTCAAAAACGCCAAATCAACATCTGAATGGCTTAAAATCATTGTATGGATTTTTCCATGATCGGAAAAATCACAATCAATATGTCAGATGTTTTAGACACAAAAGCCAAGATAGGTCAAAGAGTCATGATAAATCTTGATCCAAATGAATCATATAATATTGAAAAACGATGCAGCTATCATTTTGATAAAATAAATTACAGTATTTGCAAAATCACTTGCTGTTGCAGCACAGCTCTAAATAGGTTTTAATATATTTGATGTGTTAATTTGTATGATTTTCTGCGTGATTGTTTTTTGAATTTTTCTTCAATCACTGTGTGAAGATGAATGGGCCAGAAATGTACAAATATTGCGCATATGAAACCATCTATTAATTGCAGTAGAATGACTAAATGTTAAGCTATATAGGGTATCAGCTTGGTGTCATTGTTGGAGGCCATCATTATGCTAATCAAACGATTATATTTATTAGGATAATTATTATTCAGCACAAGTGGTAAGTAGACATTTCCTGTGATGACAGAAAGGATATAGTAGAATAATGACCGCTAATTTGAGAATAATGCTGATAAGAGAGCTTAGAACCAATTGCTACCAATTGGCCAATTTCATGGCCTTCAAAATGGTGGCCGAAGTTAGAAAAATGGAGGCCAAAGTGCCAAAGTGAGGCAAAAGCTGGAACGTGGTTGGCAGAAAACTAGTTTTCTCTCAAATGACGTCATTTCGAAAAACTTTTCAGCCAATGGCAGTTTACGTGAAATTGGTAAATTTATTACAAACCTGAAAAGCACGAAATGAACTATTAAATGTTTGTATTTATGCGTTCCTTAATTTCCTACCAAGTAATGTACAGTGTATTAATTGCTAAATAAGTTTATTTACATTTGCCCATTAGAATATTATAATTGGCAATATGATAATATCACTTCAAGGAAATCGAGATATTATAAGTATTTGTTTTACTTTATCATCCTCATAAATTACAATAACTTAATGCGTGGTGCCCTTTAATCCATATTGTTTAATTATGGAATACGTCAAACTTTTTCGCTGCGCCATTGTGCTTCAATAAAAAAATGTATTCATGTTAGAGTTAATGTGATTTTTTTACACTTGACATGGGGCGTTGCTGTTGTAACGAACGCGTCAAGTTGAGGAAAAAGAAAAGTGTGTAGGAGAAGAAGAAGAAAAAAAAAAGAGAGAAATGAAGTGGAATATACGCATTTCCATCCCCTTTTCATCGCAGTTGCCAGGAGTTGGGTTCCAAGAGAAGAATAAGGAGACGTAGTAGTAGTATTAGAAAGGCAGTGGCGGCAAAGTACACACCGACAATCGATAACTGCATTATGCAATATGGCCGCCCACTGGCGTTTCCTCTTTTTAACCCGTTAATACGCTTTTCACTATGTGTATCTATGTCGGCCCTCCTCCTCCCCTTATTTCTCTCTCCCTTTATCTACTCAGAAAGCAACGCCATTGCTATCGTTCGTTTATCAACGTCCACGGCCGCAGCGTCGCAACCTTATTCAAGCAAGAGGCTAATGGCGACTGCTTCATAAGCTGGGTGTCAGCTTCCGGCAGATTGAGTGAGCTTCACGGATGACTATCCTTGCTGAATTTTATCGCAGATGACGCGTAACGCGAGCGTCACACACATCCAATGACGTCAAATGACTACCACCACCAGGGGTCGCTATGCCACTCCCACAACACTTAAACATTTTGGCCCTAATCACATGTAACATATATAAGCATACAGTAGGGGAGACCGGGGTAAGTTGGCCAATTTTGAACATCCAATTTTTTTTCTAGCTTCAGAGCACAACTGGAG
>JAQFZQ010003647.1:0-10251 GCA_034696005.1 Glomeris marginata | reverse complement strand
AAGTAAGGTATAATTCTATGTGTTATTTCTCATTCGGATCGGATAATTTTATCTAACCCTGTCAATTCACCTTTAAGGGTAGTTAAAAGTCCGTTCTCTGCAGCGGAGGAACAATGTTATCACCAAAGCATTTATTACACCACACCTTCACCAACAAGAAGAGTCAAAAGATTCCTTTGTGACACCCGACGGCCAATGGCACGATAACATTAGAGCCAGCATCTGCATCAATGAATTACCCAACATCCAGTGCAACCCCTAATCTAAGTGCAAAATATGACAACCCCTTCAAACATGGGCAACAGAAGTTTAATAGAGGAAGAAATTTGCTAGGTATTTTTGATATAGTATACCCATACCTTATATATGCAGACTGATATGCAAGGCATGTCTTACAGCAAAAACTAAACTGAAATGTTAAGCATTAAATTGCAAATACTGCACACACAAAATGGTTAAAAATGATTACAATCTCATGTAATCTGATAGCATACCATTCAAAAAGTTTTATAAATATTAGACAAATTGCTTCAATGGCATGGTAAGCCAGGGATGTTTATGTGCTTACATGAGTTACAAAGTGTCTTTATCCAACGTGTAAAATACTGCACAGATTTTGATTGTCATGTTTATGTGACCAGGAATGGCCACCCACAGACTTAACAAATATAGTATCACTTACATAAATTAATAATATACCTTTCATATTCACGGGAAATTAGAATTTTGTAAAAACAGCATCAGCATATAGCACCATAATTTAAACATCAATCGTGTAATAATGACAATTAATGCAGGATACATCTCGAACAGAGTACTGTTGAAGTCACACAGTGGGGAGGCTGACGTTTGGCACTGACAAGTGCCAGTTTGAGCACAATAAATATCCATTAGCTTGGCCCTGCTTTTGCATCACAATCATCCGATTTGATGTCTTCCCACAATTTTGCAAAATCATTCATGTATTACTGCGAATGCAGTAATTGCAAGGACATTTTCAATCTGTTCTTGTGGATGCGATATATTTCCAATCATGTAATTATTGTTTGTTGAGGAACACAATTAACAAACTTGCTTGCAGTAACACAAAACCATTAATCGCAACATGTTTATGTTGGGATGTATTGTTTTTCCAAAATACTTCCAACATCATTCACATATTGGTCAAAATGCACCCATTTGGACTCCACTGATTAATCCTTCTTCCTCAGAGTTCAAGTGAATCCTTGCAAGTATTCCTAAGAGATTTTACTTCTGCTGGACGTATCATAATTTCATTGGAGAGACAATGTTTCACACACTTGTCTGCAGCTCATACATTTACATCTTCACTGATGAAATTTCATTAGTGAAATTTACAGCCGCCTTTCAGCAACACATGACTCAACTTCATTATCATGACACAATATGCCCCAGTCACATTCAAGTCGAACTATCCACAGGAGAACTTGAATGTTCCAGTTATTCATTCAGTCGAAGAACTTCACGTTCAAATCACCAAACACTTTTGACGATAAATGAGTCTGCATATATCTTTCATGATATTCACAATGATTCTGTTGATGAGCTGTATTCATAATCAGAAAGAGTGATGTTAAATTATGGTGTAAGCTTATTTACAGCTGGACAAAATCAAACAGGCTTCATAACAAATTAATAAATGGAAAGCAGTTTTCTTTCGTGCACAACTTTATACTATGTTGAGGAAATTGCAAACATATCAAGACATTACAACACATTTTGCCAAATACGGTGTATGCATACACATCCCTGGTTCACCTTCAAAATATGCTATAATAACCAACTAACATGTCAAATACATCATTAAAACTGGTGAATGACATGCAGTCAAATGAGAACATGAAATTGTAATTTTCCTGTATATCACTAAACTTGATTTTGACTTGCGCAAAGTTAATGCAGTAAATCTTCATAAAAACATAGTGGCCATGCAGGAAAACCCATTGTGGTTCATCTATATCGCCTTTTTAAGTCAGTTTGAGACACTAAGAACATAAATATGCTTCAAACTAGTGTTTATATAAACTCCTTAAAGAAAAATATGGGAATTATAGGGGCATTTACAAGGAATAGATGAATTATAGTCTCTGATAAAACAGCTATATTATCTACCAATTTGAATGCATGGGAAACATGGTATGGTGAAAAAAGCAAAGCAAACTTGTAACAACCCATGTTTCTTCCCCATGTACAACCCCTCTTTAATTAATATTTTTAGCTATTTAGAATGCAAACTCAGATAATATTTTTGGAACAAATTAAGAAAAGCATAATTTGTGCCAAATGGAACGTTTTGGCCACTTTTTATTGTCAACAAACACATTCCATGTGGCATCAGGCCAATGGAATGTTTACATGATATGTAAATTAGGTTCCATAAGTGCAGGATGGAATCGTGACGTCATCCTGAGAGCATTATGGAACAGAGGAATAATGGAATGGCAGCAAGACTATAAATAGAGGTGGAGTAGAATGTCACGGGGTCTTCTGAGTCTGCATCCATCGAGGAAAGACGTGCGGAGCAAGTGGCAGTTCCAGAAGCAGTTTGCCCCTTGCAATAGAGGGATAGTTTTAACCTTTAATCACATCTAGGAGGTCGAGGAATCCAGTTCCTTTCGAGGTAACTTTGAGGGGATAATTTTATTTGCCTCAATAAACGATTTCACCCAGAAAGTGAGTGTATTTTTTGTTAACGTCCCACAAGGGACATCACAAATGAGGGCCCGCCCGGGACCCTCGATTGGGATCGCCGGTCCAGCATTGCCTTAACGGGAATTGCGCTGATTTGAGATCAATCTGCCATAAGGAAGTGGAGATTGATTGGAAAATCGCGGATTTCGCGATTTTGGAACGTTCGGAAGGTGAACTTCGATCTTTCAGAGGATCTCGAAGCCGAGGAGCTCGCATAGCGCAGTCAGCAGGCTGCGATCCTGTGACCCTGCGTAGTGTGGAAACCCTTGGATAACCAGGAACACCAAAAAACACGGTGAAAAACAACGTTTTTCGCTGGTTTGTAGTCAATTTTGGCCGTTAGGTGTTCGGGAATTCGACGTTCAAGAATAGGGTGAAAAATCGAACGTTGGTGAAAAATAGAATTCGATTTGGAATTGGAACCTCCTGCCACGTCAGCAGATGAGCTCGAACGTTTAGTGTAGAATCTGGACAAACAACCAAGAATGGAACTCCCTTCGCAAGAGGAAAGCTCTCAAGAAGTGGAGTCCGCAAGAAGAGGCAGGCCATCGAGACAAGCTGCCAGCAGATCTCAAAGATCAGCATAGCCTCAAGTGAACCCATCCATAGGTCAACAACAGGTAGGAGAATCTTCTCATATCCAACCTATGATGTTCCGTTTTGAGCGAGCCGCCACTCGTTCACAAACGAGAAATGGGGTTCGAAACCTGACACAAGCAGATGTTGACTTTATCACCGAGACGGAAATTACTTTCTTGCCACTGACTCGCGCCGATGGTTCCACTCGAGCATCAGTGTCCGCTATGTACTGCTCCTTCAGCTTCGCTGTAGTCGTGGGTAGACGCTGATGACTCGAGTGTGTTCATCGGGTCGCAGTTGGGATCCCAGCCATCAGGGGTAAGAGAGATGCACCATCTGATGGAGGAAACAAGGCAAAGGAATGCCGGTGATGGAGCTCGAGTTTCGCGACGCGCTGCCACGCAAGGAGGAGTGCGGGCGAGTTCTCGCTCCGAGGTGAACATGGACACAACATCTGTAATAACCGATGTGAATACATTGATCAGTATAGGTGGAGAGTCTCAAACCTCCATTTCCACCGCAAACACTCGCCCTATACCAATGGAGGCGAGGTTATACGGGGACGATGTGGGGTTATACCCTCGGTCCCTCATGGGGTTCCAGCCCTCGGAGGTGAGTGCTATGCGCTCTCCAGCGGTGGTTCTATGGCCAAAGGACACGGGAATGGCACGTTAGTTCTCTCTGCCACCACCACCTGCTGTGAGACCTTGGGATCCGCGGTATGTCGACCGGGAGGCAATGGTAAATATCAGTGCCATCCTGGGTTTACCGTATGGGCCTGAGTATAATGCAGCTTTGCAAAGACGGATAGCCGATTTGGCAGCGATGGAGGAAAAGGGACGTCTGGCTACTTTAAGCAGGTCAGTGTCGCCCGCATCCTCAGTGAGAGGAAGAGCAGGGCCGCAATCAGTCATTCACCTAGTGGGGTCCAATGGACTGCCACGGGTGGAAAGTGATTTCCGACGATTGGATGGTGACTTTCGCAGTTCCGTTCGTAGGTGTCTGCCGCTAGCTTACCTCCGGATGCAGCCAACGGCCAGGGGAGCAGAGAAAGACTACAGGAGCGTGTAACACGAGTTGAACAAGTGGCTGTTTCTGCCATGGGTTTTAGACCCATGGGGGTGGCCGACGTCTGCTGTAAGCACGATGTTCCTCACTCCATTCTGGACGCTTGTCAGCCGACATTCACACCAGTTAATGGACCGCCTGCTCCAGCCCCTCCATTCAAAAAGAAGGTGCCAACTTTCGATCCGTTGTCCGGGCAAGACCCATTGGATTTTCTATATTCTTTCAAAGAATATATAGAGCACTACGAGCTCACGGAGCGAATGGTGTTTAAGGAGGTGTTGCCTTCCGCTTTGGTAGGTGCAGCTAAGGTCTGGTTATCTCTCCCACGTATGTTAACGTGGGACGACTTCCAGAAGGAGTTCCTGGCTGCATATTTGCCACCGGATTACCGTCAAAGGGTTTTCCGAGAGATGGAGCAACGACTCCAGGGAGAAACTGAGCCCCTCATTAACTTCGTAACTGTAATCGAAGAGTTTTATGAGTGTGCCGCCCCTGAAACGCCAGGATACCTTCGTGTAGAACGTGTGGCCAGACAAGCCCGGCAGAAGTTTCGGCACTACTTGTTCAATACAAATTGTACCAATCTGGTGGAATTGGCGAGAGAGGTGTCAAGTATTGAAAGTATGGTGGAGGCAGAGGGTGTTCAACAACAACCCCCTCCGAGAACTGGAAGAATGAAGCCTCGCTTGGCATGGACAACCCAGTCCAAACCAGCGGCTACCACTTCCACCACCAACGCAGCAGCGGCAGTCCAAGCCTCGGGGATAAGGCGAAACCCGAGAATAATCAGGGTGGACAATCCAGACCCAGACATGGGTTTAGGAGAAATGGAGGAGGACAGGGAAATGTACCTGTGCCACCGAGAGTAGCTCCTCCAGTGGTGAATAGCAAATCACCATCCGATTCAGTTGCGGTTGTGGCTGCGGCAGGAGATCAGCACCAGCCACCACAAGGGAAAGCGAAGGGTCACATCATTTGCTAAGAGGGGCACATTCGCCGGGACTGTCCAGAGGCAAAAAACCAGTAGGGCCTTATCTATGCAGCTTCGCTAATAGCCGGGAAGCAATCAGTAGCCCGGATGGGTCGACTCGGAGCGCCTGCCAACCATGGAGGCGTACCGAGGTCTCTTCGGCGAATTAGCCGACGACAAGTTGTCACTCATCCGGATAAAGTTAGCCGGAAGGGTAGTACAAGCATTGCTCGACCCTGGGGCTTCTGGATGTATGATTGACTACGACCTGTGCACACAGTTGCCAGGTGTGACAATAGACACCACCGATCAGTTTCGAATCGGTAATGTGGCCAGTATCACCACATCCCTCGGGATAGTGATATTGAAGTTGAGATGGAGAGGGGGATATCGAGACCAACCATTTATGGATATGAAAAGTAGTCGCCAGGCGGTCATCTTGGTGCGAGACTTCCTGCGAAAAGCGGAGATCGTGCCCGATGTCGCCAATGGGACCTGGTCCACCCGGAGACTTCCTGGAGTAGTGGTGCCGTTTGACCTGCCGAGTATGGTAATAGCAAGTTCAGCAGATGTTATGCAGAGATGGCAGCAGATAGTAGAAAGTTCTGCATGCCCGGAGGCATACCAGAGCCAGCTGTTGGGTGTGTTCGAAGCACATGCCAATACATTCCGGAAAGTACCTGGAGTTGCTAAAGGGGTGAAACATGCCATTAACACGGGGTCAACACACCAGTACGGAGTCCAGTATGGCCCATGAATGACGCCAAGCGCACCATTGTTGAAGAACAACTGAACGTGTGGATTGAGGAGGGGTTGATAGAGCGATCGAAAAGCCCGTGGTCGTCACCTACGGTAATTGTTCGCAAGAAGGATGGGACCTTCAGGCTGTGTGGAGACTATCGCAAGCTGAACAGCGTAACCGTCGCTGATCAGTATCCCATGCCGAGGATTGATGAAATCCTGTCGAGATTGGGAAAGGCGAAATTCTTCACCATGCTGGATCTGATCCGCGGGTATTTACAAGTAGAGATTGCTGACGAGGATAAGGCCAAGACTGCGTTCCAGACCCCTAGGGGTTTGTGGCAGTTCAAGGTTATGCCTTTTGGTTTAAGGAATGCTCCGGCCACTTTTCAACGTCTTATGGACGATGTCCTGGGTGAAGCATACTGGAAGTGGGCGATGGCTTACCTAGATGACATCGTCATTTACTCTGAAATAATAGAGGATCACATCAAGCATGTGAGGGACGTGTTGGATCGCTTGGCTAAGGCCGGGTTGTCGGTGCATCCAGAGAAAATTCAGGTGTGTGTAAAAGAGTTTAAGTTTCTGGGACACGCCCTTGCACCAGGTTTGTTGCGGTCAGATCCTGACAAGATAGCAGCGGTGGTAGAATTTCGGACTCCCAAGAATGTAAAGCAAATCCAGCAATTCTTGGGATTAACGAGGTACTACCGTCATCTTACACCCGGTTTTGCCGCAGTGGTGAAGCCCTTGTCGAAGTTGACTTCCAAGAGCTGTGAGTGGACCTGGGGTCCTGCCCAAGAACTCGCAGTGGACGGATTGAAGAAGCTTCTTCATGGTTGCATGGGGGTAGCCCCTCCAAATGGATGCCTCCGGTGTGGGTCTGGGAGCGGTGCTCTTACAGGCAGTGGATGGGGTTGATATGCTGATTGCTTTTGCCAGTCGTGGTTTGACTCCAGCTGAAGCCAATTATTCCGTGCCCCAGCAGGAGTGCCTAGCAGTGGTATGGGCCTTTAAGAAGTTTTCACAATACATCGAATATGCACATTTCACGATAGAGACGGACCATCAAGCCCTCATATGGTTGCGGGAACTGAAGGAACCCGCTGGGAGACTTGCACGCTGGTCGTTGCAACTCCAAGCGCTGGACTTCACGGTCAAGTACCATACGGGGTTGTCCAATGAAATGGCCGACGCCCTATCCCGTAACCCAGTTGAAAGAGCTGGTGAGGAAGAAGATGCTTTGATCCAGGTCGCGGCAGCTGAGGAGGTACCAGAGGATTTCTACCCCACTCGAGAGGGGTGGATAGCGGCACAGAGGGATGATGAATTCCTAGCCAAGGTACACCACTATGTGGCATGATAGGAGCTTCCTGACGACGAGACGTTAAGGAAGGCTATCTTGGACATTGCACAAGCTTGCGTTATAGACCAAGGGAAACTTAAGAAGTGTTTTCCACCTGACTCGCTTGATGAGGCTGCTCTAGACGGCTGTTTGAAGATACTGGTGCCAACCGAGTTGTGCATGCAGTTGATCCAACAGTATCACGACCCGCCGCTATTAGGGCACTTTGGCAGTGCAAAAACCTATGCAAGGTTGAAGGATAAACACACATGGCCAGGGATGAAAAAGGATGTGTGGGCGTATTGCCGGGGGTGTGTGCCTTGCCAAAAGGCAAAACCAAGTAATAAACCACCAACGGGCCTTATGCATCACACAGGACCTGTCGGTCCCTGGAAAATGGTTGGACTAGATCTGGTGGGTCCTCTGCCAAGGACTACGCGAGGTCATGACAATCTATTGGTTTTAGTGGATTATTTTTCAAAATGGGTTTTACTCATCCCACTGCGGTCTGCAAAGATACGCATAATCGCAGAGCATTCACATACTATATGCTGTCAGTATGGGTTCCCAAGGGCGGTGTTGTCTGATAATGGACCACAGTTCGTGTCGGAGGTGTATGAAGAGATGTGGAGGGAGGGTGGTACTAAACCAAAGAGGACCACGCCTTACCATCCTCAGACTAACGTGACCGAACGGGTGAATCGCACTCTCGAAACACAGCTGAGAAACTTTGTGGTCGGCCACCATACTAATTCAATAATCAATGTGGGTGTGCAAGGGTAATTGTTAACCATGAATAATTTCCTTCTTGCATTTATTTCTCCTTGTGGCAATATCTCGCCAATTAAATTTGGAATCGACTATTACCAGAGAATTTTTCAGACACGACAAGCTTGTTTTGGCCAAATGGCCTCATCAGGTGTCATGGACTTTTAATCACCAATGAGTTTGCAGTCAGAATTATTATGGATTTGAGCTCAGTGGGCTGGAGCGCTTACTTCCAGTATGGAGGTGGCGAGTTCAAATCCACAATAATTCTGACTGCAAACTCATTGGTGATTAAAAGTCCATGACACCTGATGAGGCCATTTGGCCGAAACAAGCTTCTTGTGTCTGAAAAATTCTATGGTAATAGTCGATTCCAAATTTAATTGGCGAAATATTGCCACAAGGAGAAATAAATGCAATAAGGAAATTATTCATGGTTAACAATTACCCTTGCACACACACATTGATTATTGAGTTTAAATGTGCTTCTCTGGCTTAGGGTGATAGCAATGAGTTTGTAGCTCAGTGGGCTGGAGCGCTTACTTCCAGTATGGCGGTGGCGAGATCAAATCCATAATAATTCTGACTGCAAACTCATTGGTGATTAAAAGTCCATGACACCTGATGAGGCCATTTGACCGAAACAAGCTTGTCGTGTCTGAAAATTTCTCTGGTAATAGTAGATTCCAAATTTAATTAGCGAGATATTGCCACAAGGAGAAATAAATGCAAGAAGGAAATTATTCATGGTTAACCATACTAATTGGGATGCACGGTTGAGGGAGTTGGGGTTCGCCATCAATACGGCGATCAGCAAGTCCACGAGGAAGGCTTCATGTCAAATACTCATGGGCCGGATGTTAGAATATCCGTGGCAGTTGGACAATGAACAGGTCCAAGACTTAGTTCTTCCAAATGATCGGGAACTCAGGACGTTGCGAATAACCTGGCCGCACGCCTAGCCAATGTTTGCACCGAAGTCAGTGAAAACTTGGAACAGGCCTCTGCAAAACAGAAAAAATACTGTGACGCAAAACGTGTACATCATGTGTACAAGGTCGGAGATTTGGTTCTCAGGAACACTCATGTCCTGTCCGACGCGTCCAAGCAGTTTGCTGCGAAGCTGGCACCCCTAAGAGATGTACCCTATGAAGTAAGGGAAGTCCTATCTGATGTGGTGGTAAAGCTTACGAACGTGGAAACTGGCAAAGACGTCGGTTCAGTGAATGTGTGTCAGTTGACACCCTTTGTAGCCCCGGTGATCTTAGGACTTCCGGTGGTACCACCTCGGAAGTTGGCTCGAGGTCGATCTAAGAAAACTCATGATTATAATTTGCGTAACACGGAATAGATGCATTCGTAAGATGCATACTCACCTGAATAGCATGGGATGCTGCAATCTGCTGCTGACGTCACGTGTTGTGAAAATACGGATGTTGAACTTGGTGTGGGAGCTGTTGTAGTGGTTCTTGAAGGAACACGACCACAGGCTTGCCATAGACCAAAAGTGCATCAAGTGAAATATTTCTGGTTAACTCTTGAAAAAAATAGCTTTATTTCATATCTTACAAGCAAATTAAGCAAGGAAACGAGAAAATGGGAATCCGAAGTGGGTGTGACGTCACGATGACGTCACGCCTGTGAAATTTGCCAGTTTTTTCATATGGCCATGTGCTCGCTTCCCGTATGTGTACAGCAAAAACAAAGTACCATACAGGGAAATGGAGTGGATTATTGGATTCCTTGCGAAAAAGTAAGTCTAGTTTGATATGTTTTATCGAGTTTTATCGAGGATTTTGGCGCGGATGGACGTTTTTCGGCGATTTGTCGTAATCCCGAATTCCACTGAATTTTTGCGGTGGTAGCGTCCGTAATCGCCCCAAAAAACTATTGAATCAGGGAAATATAGTAACTAGATGCACTAACCTGTTATTTTAATGCAGCCACGCCAATTTTCAAGAGTTGGGTGAATTTTCGCCGTTGTCAACAATGGGAAAATTACGAAAGTTAGCATCGGCGATGCCAGTGGTGCTCAGCTGATTGGAAAAATTGCGCTGATCACGTTGGT
>JAQFZQ010003646.1:0-10259 GCA_034696005.1 Glomeris marginata | reverse complement strand
TAGTTTTAATTGTATTCATTATTTCTACTGTCCGAATATCATGGGGTGTTACAAAACCGTGTCATATCTCCTTTAACTGTCTCTTGGCCTTATAAATTTATTTCGAAAAGCTATCTTAACTTTGGAAATGACTTCAATGGAAAGATCATAATTGAAGCTTTAATACATTGCCATATGATTTGGACATATTGAAACTGTAATTAGGGTTTCATATTATTACTGCTCCAAATGAATCCGTGCAATTAAATGAAAGTTAGACGATCGATGATATTAATTTTGTGCTCGGTTTCATTGATAAGTGCATAAACATGCATTAATACCACTCTTGTTAATACCTAGTAACTTACTGAGATAAATTGTCATAGAAATGAACTTTTGGTTTGAAACTTTTTCATAGCATTGAGACAGAAGTCTAGTGCTTACAAAAAATATTATTTTGATCAATGTTCTATCCTTATCGATTTTGGAAATTTGTACTTGGGGTTCAAAAAAGTTAGCTCTTTACAAACGAGTTTATTATATTTCATATATTTTGTATTAAATGACTATTGAAAAATGCATGCATATATAAAACACAATTTTGTTGACCATTATTTGGCGGCCATTAAGCCAGTCATGTATCCATGGAGATTATGACTGACTGGCGCAATGGCGTTTAGCAGTAAAAGTTTGCAACCAAAATTTCTGTATGTCATGGAGGCAATCATTAATAACTTAGAGCACTTTTCGGGATAGTCGAAATAGAACATTGGCAGGTTAAACATAGACGACGAAACATTGGAAAATTATGGTCTCTGTCGTTATGTGTTACATTTGACTTGATTCCCTAGTGACTCTGTTCAGTTGTAGCCTTTGTCGATAGGGTCACTCCCACAATCGTGCCGAAATATTTATATTGTTCAGCTTGCCTTGTATATAATATTGGCCAATTGAGTCCCATTGAGGGGGCATAGGCTGTTGTTGTCGTCACGCAACAAAAGTGAGGTGTGTCCGATATCGATGTGTCCACGTTGCCTTACCACGAATATGATGTGGCCCTATTTTCCCCTCCCAAAACCACGGTCTTGTGCTCGCAGTTGTTTCTATGGGAATTCCTCTAGTGCTCTTGGATTCTATATATCTTTCTGTAGCTGGCCTAGCTTGTTGTTGCTGTTAGTTTTGAGGGGAAATGTCAGAACTGCCACAACGTGTGTTGACATGTTGTAATGGCGTCCAAAATTGAAATTGCTGGGGCAGAGGTTTGGGCTATCTCAATATTTTATGCTTGAAAAATCGGACCATGTAAAAGAAAAAATCACAAGTTATATTGGGGCTGGGAGAATCGATATTTCTTGAAGCCTTGTATAGAAAGATATATTTAGGAGTTGATACGAAATTTACGACATTTTACGTAGACAAATTCAAATTTAAAAGACTAAGAAAACCTATAGTGTTAGGTTTTTTAAAGTTTCAATAAATGCAACTCTGAAAGCTACCAGCTAAGTACTGCATGACACAAGCAGTGAGGCATACCTGCAAAACATGTGACGCGCCATTCCAAACTTCAGTTGTTGATTCCTCGATATGTTATGAACCGATTTTGAAGATTATTTTTTTATTATGGCCAGTGTGCCTTCCTTCACATATCCCCAATTGACACTACCTATCCATTTTCGAAAATAAAGATTTCAGAAATTGGAACGGCATGTTCCAAATTACTTAGGTTGACAACAACTACGCCATTGCACTGCCCACAGCCTGTACATTATGTTCCATTTATCAACCTACATAATTTGCATATGGATTGAAAATTATAAGGGGTTCAAAGGACTTTTGAATCGCCCTGTAAAAATGTGTAAAAAAAAACTATAAACTTCACAAATTTCCCCCAAACTTTTTATACTGTTATTCATTGATACAACTCCTTACATCTGCCAATTCCCTTATACTGTAACCAAATAGCGTTATATCAAAAGGAACTTGCAATGCCACCTATTGGCATCAAGTGCATTTCCCCATAAAACGAAAATCTATTGGCAGGTGCTTTCTCTGCATGAGGCCATAAAATGACATGTAAAAGCGATTGTGAAAGTGATGACTGTGGAAGAGAGAAAGGTTTGTGTTTGTGCTGTTGGACATGAATATTGACAGGTTTTGGGGTGATGTCGATTGATCGCTAATAATGCGTCAACTGTATAGGCAGAGTTAGAGGTTTCTCCTTCTGCCTTCTTTGCATGCTAGATGAAGAGGAAAAAAAAGTTTCAAATCCCTGTTGCGAATTACCCCTTGGCATGGCAAATGTCACGCGAATATCCCCCGTGGAATAGGCTTGATTATCGACGGAAGCTGGCGACGTTCGCACACCCAAATAAAACGTTGTGTGGTGTGGTGCAGAGCAATTGCTTTTTCCCCAAAACTTCTCAACTTCGGTCACGTAACGAAACAACTCCCCATTTGTATGTCGATCACGTTATAAACGAATATTTCCCAACAACTCGTCAATATATACAGCAATATAAATCTACAGCATTTAAAGTGCGCATCGAACTGGAACGCAACAAAAAACCAAACAATTTATGGGGAAAGTCTGAAAATTTATCCTTGGTGGAAGGAAACAGAAAACAGAATAGTTGTAACATTCATCTGGTTAGCGTATGATTGACAATTCCAGCCCCATAGTTCACAAAATATGCTTGTTAGTGAAATATGGTTTTGGGACAGTATAGGAAATCAAGGATGAGGAATTCAATGGTGCCAACAAATTTGACCTTTGACCTTGCCTTTAAGGTCATTCAACATGTAACTTTTGAACCGTTGAAGATAGAGCCACAAATGCAATTACGAAGTTGAAGAGCACGTAAAATGTAGTGCAACTGCAAGAGTTAATAACCAAGTTGAGAATGCATAAACAACAAAAATGTAATGGAATCAAGCACATGCACAACCGAAGCATGCTATGCAGTGAAGTACCACTGCCCAAGCCATAATCTAACAGCATCCTGTTGTCATTGGTCCAAAAAAATAAGCAAATTTTCCTCCTCAGGCAGATTACTGCATATTAAACGAACTTTGTGAAGGTCTTACTGTATTGTAATGGTTAAGAGTAGTATACATAGCTCCTATGCATGTCGTTCCCATAATTCCTGCTAATGTGGTCCTAGCCCCACTAGACACCCACAACCAATCGGCTCCATCATTGTAGGAAGCCAAAATAACTGAAGGAACCCTTCGTAATGCATTAAATACTGGTATAATAAATTTAGATAAACACCAAAGCTGAATCAAAACATATTTCGAATTTATTTCTTCTTAAAATAATCATTCAATATAAGCATTAAATCATCATTTCTCATCATAGGTTTTGGTATTTTTCTAAATTGGTTTGTAAGATTACTCTTCAGGTTTAAATTAAAATGCAACAAAGTAGCAACTTTTAAAGTGCTTGCATTGACAAGTTTCATGTACTTCTTATAGTGGTAATATTGACAGAAATTTGTAACCATCAGTATCATATAATAAGTTAATGTGCTGCAAGTTAATATATGAACGGTCTCCTTCCAGAAATAAATGTTTATTGTTTTTTTTTGTGGTTGAGGGTGGGGTACTCAAACAGTCCACCTTTAAATTGATTGAACTATGTTGGTCAATATGATGAAGAGGGGAGGTTTGAGATGTGGGTGGAGCAGAGTGGGGCAAAAAATGTTCGGTCTCTTTTAGTGCAGCTGTCTCGTCAAAGATGTCAGCTTTATAGTATAGTTGATGTTGGAGAAAAATCTATGATTTGCTCGTTGTGTCCGATGTGGACGTGAGCTGGGCGAAATGCGAGCAAGTGGAGCGAGAAACGGCATCTGCGGTAGTAGGGGTAGAGCAGGGCAGGGAGGGTATTGAAGGGTACGGACGGAAGTTTCTTGGGCTGAGAATAAATCGTGCTGTTGGCTGCTATAGTAACAATGATTGGAAAAGAACAAACAATAATTTAGCGAACTCGTTTGAGTGGATGTGGATGGAGGAAGCCTGTCTGCACGGGTGGTCGTGCGTTTCCTTCGCGTGCTCAGCATGCAACATTCGTACATTCACCATTCGCATCTTCAACCTCCTTCTTCTTCTCATCTATCCTCTTTTTCCTTTCACTTCCTTTCATTTCTTTCTACTTTTTCGACTCATTTTGCCCGCCTCCTTCGTGTCAGACCTTTCAGACAAAGATTCAGCTTTGCGTTACATGAACGTCCCTCGTTCTTCTTCGCATTAGTATAATTCCAGTATACACTCGTACCTCTTATTAAAGGCATTCAAGGTGAACTGACATGATTTTTATAAGATACCATTAAAATGAACCTATTCATATTAAAAAAACAGTGAATAAATCAAGTGTTCAAATTAACATAATCTGTCTGAAAATTTGTAAAACAAAAGTTGTTAGGATTTGAATTTAATGAGATTGCCACACATCGCATTATAGGTATGGCAAACCAAGTTGTAACATTGGTCACTGATCAAGTGATTCAACAAAAAAATTATAAATTTGAATCAAAATTTCAGCAAAATCGGTGATCTCGAATATCAGCTCACATTTAAGAATACCACATTTAGAACTATTAGGTTAGTGAGCATGTATTGTAGGACATTGTAGGACCCCTGGATAGAGGCCCTTCGTTTTAACCTTTATTGAGATTGACATAATTAATTACATTACCGCAACTCTTCCACTTTTCATGAAATACATGCAGTTTTAGTTCTTTGTCCCTTTTTCCTATGCTGTAACAAGAATTTGCCTGTCTCAGTATATTGCAATGTAGCCACCAGAAAAGTATTCAAGCGATAAAGCTGACAACTATATTTTTTTCTCTCTTTGCAAACTTCAATGGAAGCTGTGCTGTGAAGCTAGCCGAAAAGCGACCCGCATGAAAACGGAAATTTTTATCCTTTGTAGCATTGCTGGGAAGCCGACCCAAAAAGCGACCCTACAATGAAACCTGTGTGATTTTCCCTTTACAATGAACTCGATTGAGCATTGCCGTGAAGACTGCCCTAAAAGCGACCCGAATTGAACTCTGACATTTTCGCTGGGAAATTTCCACCCTGTTGCTGTTGATTAGAAGGGAACAGGATTAATTACATATTTACACGATGATTTTGTTTAAAGTATTCAAAATATTAAGATGTTCATTTGAGGATTTTTTTCAATGTTGAATACAAATTGTTTTCACTAAATAATACCTGTCTGGATATATAATTAGGGTATCTCTCATTTTGGGGGGTAACTGCATACATTTGTGCGTTTTCGTGGAATCCTAAAGACAAATATTGGTTTTGACATGCCATTAGTTGCAGTGGAAACAAAATGCTAACCCTATAATCCTTAATGTCCCACATCGATTTTGCAATGTGGGTAGCTCAATGTGATGGACCTGCTTTGATTTCGCAAGAAAGGTTTTATGGTCTGATTGATATATTGGTATCATCACATGACTTAAAACCTGCTCTTATTTGACGTTAATTTAAGTATCTTTCCAGGAAGACAGATATATTCGTTGTAGGAGAAAACGACTTTGGTTGTATGTAGTAAATTATTTATGCATATTGTTTCTTAGATTGGCATATACATTGCAATTTATAAAATAGTATTTTATGGTGTTATTTAATTAAGCAAAGTTGAAATATGTTTTTAAACTATATAAACAAAATGTATTTTAATTACAAGTGTGATTTCATTATTTCTGAATTTTAATTTGGAATTTTACATGCGTTTACTTCAACTTGTCTCTATATATAAATAAAATCTGTTGTACCTTCCATATGGGCATTGTAATGATGAAGTTTTACCATTTAAGTTGACAAAGATCAGGAATTAATACTGATAGCTGATTAAGCTATAAATTGAAGCCAGTGATTTTTCTGCGGCTTTGCAAACTTGGATATGCCCTATACATATGCTGGTTGTTGTGTTATTGTATAGTAAATGCATGCACCACCAAACACAAGCTGTGATTGGACGAGGGATTTGTTAAGGGAGGGGGGGGGTCGTCAATCGACGAAAATTGCCCCCCCCCTCCCCCTCCCAAACGAGTAAATAGAGCTAGCTTACTGGAGATAATTCTTGCTTCGTTAATTACATCCCATCGAGCTGTTTGTATATGTACTGTATTGAAAGAGAAAAATATTGTTGTTTTGATGTGCATATCACAAAGCATTGCAAGGAGACTTGACCATTTGAGCTAAAAGCAAGTCATCCGTAAACTGTGCATTATTTCGCTTTGATTCTTGCACCACCACTCAATTATTGCATTTATAATTAAATGAAGTCGTTAGATTCGGCTTAGCTAAGCTCACTCTAGTAGGCCACTATCATATTGCAATGAACGCTCATTGAAGTTTGTATATATGCTGAGAGAGCATCGTTGAATCCAGTACAAATTCAATTCGCATTGAAATTATGATGGTAAATGACATACATATGAGTAGAGGATTTTCTGGCCAGTTGAAATTAAAGCACAGCCTCGTACAGCGATTTAACTAACATTTTAAGAGAAATTATTTATTTTAATGTTATCTCAAAGCAGCCCAGTTTCCCTACTCTTTAAAACTTTTTCACACACCGCTGTTGTTTGCATTCTTAATATTAATGACATGAAATCTGCAAGCCAGTGTGTAAACCAAAACATATTTTCATTTAAATTATGATCATTAAATAAGAATAAGCTACAAATTTATACAGGGTGGAACAAAAGTCTGGAACTTTTTTGAATAGCGGTTTACTTATCATACATATCAAAATTGTAATAATGGGGACAAATAGGAAGTCATATGTGCGCTTTCCAATGGTGTCAAAATTTTCGAACGTTCACCACGTTTTCAAGGTCATCCGTGTTCTAACTTTTGAACCGTGCAAGTTAGGAGAAAATTTCGAACTAGGCGAGTGAAGAGCACGCCCGAATTAGTATAAAATTTGTACTTTGCATAATTTGTACTTTGCATTATCCTGCAAAGACTTTTATTGCGGGATATTACCGAATGACATACCTCGTAACTTTCCATACTAATATTATTTTTAATTTTGCATATATGCTGGATGTAATTAATGAACACTCCCTTTGTTGCAAATGCGTATTCTAGCAAGGGATAATGTAAGATAATTGAATGGAGATGGTGTTGCTAGTGTGATAACATGTGGGAACACGTTGTATGGTCTTGTTTTTAGTGCACAGCCTGCTTCATTTGTTTTATGGGTGCTTGCCTGCCAAATCCTCCACCGAATATGATGTGTCTGGGGGCGGGTTCAGAGGTTATTGGTTCGACGTTACACCGCTTGGTGGTAATAAAATGATAATTGGTATTCTTGCGTTTTTCCAAAGAGAAAATTTCATCGACCTAATGCGCCATAGTAAGTTTTTGGTGGAGGCTTTGATGTCGATGCAATTTCACCAAAGTTCTTTTGCGATGAATTTTTATGGCGTTTTGAAGCACCAGCGATTTGTGAGGGTCACGATGCTCGCCATCTGCACTCGTAATCAATCTCAATTTTATACTTGTCTATTATGCACTTGTATGGATGAGGCAGTGAAGCGTGCACTGGCCCTGTCTACACATAACTCCATACCATAACATTGATTTGCAGTGCGGAGTGGACCAATATTAACCCTCATCATACTATATTGTTCAATAACCACAGTTATATACTATTGATCAGTACAACTGCTTCAATAATAGTCTTTTACTTACCTATTTATACTGTGTTTCATTAGTAGCAACAAGGAATTTCCCATTGATATACATACAGTGTACAACGTTCCATGTTAAAAACTTGTTCCTTCTAACGAAACACAGTGTAGTTTGTTATAATACTTTGTTCAAATGAAATTAGATCATAATTTTTTATTTGGACGAATTAAAGATACACAAGTATGTTTGGGTCAATAAATTAAAGCAATATATAGGGAAGTTGCATGTACAAGGGT
The DNA here is from genome assembly GCA_034696005.1 of Glomeris marginata. Taxonomy (NCBI): domain Eukaryota; kingdom Metazoa; phylum Arthropoda; class Diplopoda; order Glomerida; family Glomeridae; genus Glomeris; species Glomeris marginata. The sequence goes on along the minus strand of JAQFZQ010003646.1, from coordinate 2,325 downwards.
TCGTTAGAAAAAGTCACCGTTGGCATAAGAGACCCATCCTACTGCATGAGGTGATGGTTAGATTCTGTCCGTGAAAAATATCACTTCAGTTGATCCTTAGATCACATGATCACTAGGGTCACAATGTCTGTATTGAAATTGGCCTTTGTAACTTTTCTTTCATTCGTTCAAACCGTAAAAACTTTAAATTGACAACTACTGAACTTCGATGCAGGTATTGTTGTTGCTGCGATCAAGTGATTTAATGAGTAACAAGTCCTATTTCTTGGATCTCAAGCAGTATGAAGAATTCCTGAAAGCCAACGGTGAGTTTTTTAAACGAACCCTTGTGCATTCAACTTCCTTACATATTGCTTTAATTTACTGACCCAAACATACTTATGAATCTCTAAAATTGTCCAAATAAAAAATAGCGATCTAAACCAGTTTCTAATAAACATGTTGATGGGATTTTCATATAGAATACTGTTGCAGAACAGACATAATTTAATTATGTCCATTCAAACTTGTATAATTAAAATCTAATTTTTCAAATGGTTATTTGGTTTCTAATATTTTATAGTTCACTTGTTTAGTTAGCTGATGTAAGACTGCTGCTTATTTTATTTGCTTGGTTTGTTTCTTGTTTAGTGTGTGTTTGTTCTTGCTTCGTTCTGTTGGTCTATTATTTAGTTGGTTACTTAGTTGGCGAGGAGTTGTTTATTTATTTAGTTTTTGGTATTTGGCATTTAATTTGCTGTTTGGGTTTAGTTTGTTTGGTTTGCTAGAGGTTTAGTTAATTAATTATTCGTTATTTAGTGGGTTATTTATTCTAGCAATTTTAGCAATTAGTTATTCAGTTATTTTGCTGTTTTTCTAATTTCCCACTCGAGTTAACCCAATTTAACCAATTTCTCTCTATTTTACATTTATCGATTCACCCAAATTTATACGAAATGAATTGAATGAGTATTTGAAATATATAAATTGAACGGATATTTATATAGCTGGATAATAGCAAATGGGTTTTATACTGTTCCTGCCATTCACAGACCGCATGTCACAATGTCTTTGTCATTTTTCCATATGATATATCATGCAAATTTTTCGAATAAGCTAATGCTGGTCTTGAAAAAAAGTTATGTTATGCATGAAATTGACATTAAAATAAAAGTTTCAAAATTTCCAAACTTTAAATTGCATATTCCTAGATAATTAAACGTTTTAAATGTGGGACCATCTTGTTTATTGACAATGATTTTATGCTTTAATTTCAAAAGTAAATATGTAACAAAGGCGAAAAAGTTGGTATTAATTTTTCATGCATGAAGGCCATTATGAATATACCTGAAATTTCAATTTCCATTGTGTTTTAGGCCAGTGATTCATTCAATTTCACGAATTACACTTGCCACACCCTGTGACTAAATCTTACTAATATCCATTACCTTGTCAATTTGTTTCTATGATGTTGCAAAATATCTCTTCATGGTAATATCTTTTCATGCATGGTTTGTTAGGATATACAGTAGTAGTTCAAAGTTTATCGATTTGTGACTGTTTATAAAGCAAACATTTACATTGTCTTTAGTATCTCAAAGCTGTAGGTATTCATTATCATTTCCTGTAGAGCAATGAAACGTGTCACAGTTGATCTCCTATTCGATTATTCAATCAAAATATTGGTACCTACTACTGGTATGTTTTCTTTGTGTTGCAAATTATATATAGGTATGCTATCGAATTTCTATTTTGCTCAGTGCAGCTATTTATAGTAGTGTATGTGTGTGTGTATTTGATTTCCTTCTTGTGTATGTCGTTCAGATAAAACCGATCAAACGATAATCTATTTGTTTTCTCTTGCTTGTCCATATAAAGAATGTAATCAATTATTTCCTGATGATCCTCTTAAGATATGCTGAATGATAAACAAATTCCCTATTATTTATCCCTGAGTAACAATACTAAATAATTAATTTCAATGCATACTTAAAATATTGCATTTCCGGAATACTTGTAAATCAAACACCATTAGGCAACCAAACAAAACAGGGGGACATTTATATCATTTTTGTGTGTTAAATCTTAACATTGGGTGTGTGTAATTTAGATAATTTATTTTCATTCTTATTTGTTGCCACTTTATATCTTATTGTGCATTCACTTGTCTGGAGTTAAAACTTGTAAGGGGTATACTTGTGTCATGCCCTTCAATCACGCATAGATCTTAAACCATATTCAATGTATGCAAACTACAGAGGTTGCAACCAGAGTTGACCATCAAATGCACCCACCTCCTGCTAAACTCGACCAGGTCCATCCCATGCGAATGGGGACATTCAGGTT
>JAQFZQ010003645.1:0-10264 GCA_034696005.1 Glomeris marginata | reverse complement strand
CTAAAAGTCGAAAATCTCTTAAACCGTGACAGATTTTTTCAATTCCGAAGACAGATTTGGAATCCTGGGAATATTTGCAATAAGACTGTGTGGCTTTTAAGCAGATTGAGGCACTCCAAAGCCCCGTTTTGCCCCCCTAAACTATGACAGCTAAACGCAATCCTCCACTGAAAAGTTGAATATCTCATAAACCGTGATAGCAGTGTCGATCCCGAGGACAGATTCGGAATCCTGAGGCTTTTTCCTATAAGTCTATGTTGGTTTTGTATAGACAGGAGCATCCTGAATGCTTCGTTTCGCATCGCAAAGCTTAAAAATGGACCATCTCCAGAACGTTTCGCTTCGCAGCCTCCAACAGAAGTCGATTACGGTAAATCCATTCCCGTGACAGCTGGGTCAATTATGGGTATAGATTCTGAATCCTGAGAATTTTTCCAGTCCGCCTGTGTGGTTTTTAAGCAGATTGAGGCGCTCCAAAGCCCCGTTTTGCGCCACTCCAATAACTGAATATCCTTATCAATATTTCCTGCAAATTTGTAATGTGTGCACAATAGCATTATCCTGCACAATGCAGACTAGGTGATACACTTGTGTAATCACTTGCAATTTACACAGTTCACCAACTCCTCGTCTACTGAAACAGCCCCACACTATCAACTTTTCCGTTTATTTCACACAACTGATAAAGGATGACGGATGCTAGATCTCTACACTCGATTCCAAGTATGAAAATCCAGAGAGACCAAGGATTTGTCATTATACAGGGTGTTAATGAATACATATTACAAACTCATAGGAGTTGTTGAAGAGCTATGGTAGATGAAATATTGCTAATCAATCCATGTCCTGAAATGTCACCTAACCACGCTACGGGCAACAGAAGCGCAAGAATCCCCCCTGAGGAGGCTGCCCTGCGCTTTACTGGGAAGCCTACCGTTTGAGTTATGCACTATCCTTTGAGCTGGCATTTGTGCACAATACCAGAAGAAATAATGGAAAATTAAATCAAATTAAATAAACTGCACTGTGTTACCCATAAGTACAGAAGTACGTGATACTAGATGTGATATCGTCAAAATATCTTACAAGTGTTTAGTATAATTTAAGTCACATTAAAGAAAAGTAAAATGATAATTCGTATATAAATATGGAATCTATTTGTTTACATGTATCAATTTAAAAAAAAAAAAACATTCTCAGTTTCGCCGGCAGATGGCGCCAAAATACACGTTCGCTAGCTGTATCCAAAATGGCGGCGTTCAGTTGCGTCTCTTCGCCGCCGATCCGAACGGCTCTTCGACTCATCCGCTTGGTCACGTGACTTCTTACCATCGGAACACGGTAATAACGCCAAAACAGGCGCGAAATCTTAAAAATACGTGATCGGACGTGCTTTTCCCTTATAATAGCGGTTGCTGGTCGTAATCAACGATGGATGACGACGGTTTTGAGATGGTGAAACCGAAAAAACGCAAAGGAAAAGCGAAATTGACGCGGCTTTCGAACGCCGGTCACGAAAACCCTGCGCATGCGCACTCGCAACAATCGATCGCATTTACAAGCACAGATGTGGACGAAATGGCGGCTCGGATTGAAATCTATCGGCGAGAGATCGAACAGAGCGATTTCTACCGACGCTTTTGCACCATTTTAGCAGAAGCATGTCAAAATATGAACGTGGAAGAGATTGTTTGCTACGGTTTGGGGCGTTTCACCGATTGCGTTACGAGTCGCTACCAGATGGCGCTGCTGCTGAACATGGCCGTCGCCATCAACGGCGCTCACGTTTGCGCCTTTGATCCCGTGTTTTCAGCTCTGGAAACCCGATTGTTGCAGAGATTCAACATAAAAGTGATTGCGCACAACGAAGAAGGGAAAAGGCGAGCGGACAAAGTGACCATTTTCTACATGCCACATTGCGCAAAGGCCCTTTGTAATAATCTGCTTTGGGCCAATTGGCGTTCGGAGAATTTACAAAATCTAGTGCTGGTTTCTAATAGTTTCAGTCACATGTTGGATATGGCCCAGCAAAGTTATTTAAATCGTTGTGGCTCGTTCATAATTCGAGCTAGCGAAATTGCATGTGAATTCGGAGTTGAAAACTGTTTCCGTTTCAACGATATATTTAATAACACTTCAATTCATGTGTTCCCAATGAACAGGATGCTGTTGCTCAAACCCGAGTTCTGGGAATCTGAAAACGAGCCCAAATACTGTGCAGATGATGAGATCATCACTAGAGATATGATGCTGCAGCAGCCGTAGCAGCAGCAATTTTCCATCTTCTATTTGCTTTGTCTGTTTCCTTATGAACGTCTTCCTGGTATTTATGTATTGTAACTGCACAGATACACACATGTACATTCAAACATCCGGACTTCTCACTTGTCCATTGCCAAAAAAAGAATCTGGTTATAGATTAAGTGAAGCATTTAAAAAAAGACAGATGCAACTTATATATATAGCTGATGTCATCTTTGTTAATAATTTTCAAATGGATTAGATAAACTTACTGTGTAAAATAAAGTGCCCTGGGAGAATTAAAAGAATGGTATTAAATCGGAAATGGATGCAAATCAATTGCAATGGAGTGGGGAATCTCAAGTAATGTTCAATTTTGCCAAAACGTATATTGTATAATGCAAACATGTTTTCTTACAGTATTCAAATGTATTAGTAAAATTGTGTAATACTGTTTTATATTAAAAGAAATGCAGACGGCGTGGAAATTTGTAGTTGGCCAAAAAGTCTTAGTTATTTATATCTGTTGAAATGTGAACTGTATAGTGGAAATAGCCGCAGTGATGGAATATGTTTGATTTTAAATGAACGTGCTCAGCTGTTTTCCACGAAATAAAGTTTTGTTTCAATAAATAGCAAGTTCCTGAGATTCTGAATCACTATTTGTTTTCTCGTGGTGTAATATATTACTGTTATTGTACTATATTGTGAACTACTGTGTCATCTGTATTCTGCATAGCTTCAAATTAATATTAGGATATTAACAAATCACATAGCTTATTCCTAAATCCTAATTTTGCGAGTTGCAGTGTCAACTTAAAGGTGAACTGACAAGGTTTTGTAAAATACCCTGGAAAGTGTGTAATTCTATAGAATTGATCCCAATAAATCGATTGGCGCAAACAAAACATCGTTAAAAAATTGTTACAAAAAGTTACGAGTAGTTAAAGAGAGCGTCATGGAAGGACGGTGTCACCGCGCTGGTGTCACAGTGTCCTGTTTTGGCAAATTTCAATTTTCAGCCAATGAGGACAAGCGCCTCTGCAGTTTCAGCCAATGGCAGAGCTTATCAATGGCGCTCCAGTGTACGTATCTCACAATATACTACTCAGTACACTCCACAGATATGAAACTAAATAATTCATATCTGTGGCAATAATGCTTCAAATGGCCTCAAATTTTCAGACAATGTTCCTAAATTAGTGGTAATCAAATGCTAGTTTTTTCAGGGTATGTTGGAAAACCTTGTCAGTTCACCTTTAAATTCTATATATAATACGTATATTAGTGGAAAACAGATTTAACTAACATTTTGATGAAATGGAGTTCTACTAAATAAATTAATCTTCATTAAAAAAATATATTGGTTAATAAAATTTATTTTCAGGCGAAATTAGGTAAGTGGGAAAAAAAGTGATATAATGAGTTTACCCTAAACATTTGAAATGACCTTGTCTATTGGAATTTCCTTTTATGTATGATATTATGTGTTGCAAAATAGTATTATGTTATACCTGCAAATCACGACATGGGATGCAACAAAAGCAAAAATGCGAAATATTTCTATGAAATTTATTTCGGACATTAACCGTGCTTGTGAGAAAACATGAAACAGTTCAATGAGCTCTGAAAGTCGTGTTTTCAAACGGGAAACAAACAAGAAAAAACTTATATTCCCCACGAATTTCAACAAAGGAGACTATTCCTTCTCATTCCTTCAACTGCAAGTAACTCTATCACAAACATAAAAATATAACAGCCCTTATAATAGCAGGGAGGTTTGTAAAGAGACAGAGAGAGAGGAGAGAAAAAATGCAACAAAACTGCATACCTTTCTTAACACGAAAACTAGTTTTGGAAATACTGTACCTAATCACGGATAGAAAAGAAAACAACACAAAAAAATTCACTTGGTCGACACCATTGTGTCATAAATTACATTGCTAAAGGTTAGATCAGATTATGTATTTTTAAGTAGCAAACACATGTTCTATTATTGTTTCATGGCCGTTTTGGTTTCCTTTACTTTAGGGTTTATCAGGTTACATGCATTTGAATGATGTTACAGCAATACAGTGTGTCAGGTATGTCACTTTAGATGAGATTATGTCATGGTAAGTTTTAGTAAAAGTAATTGCTTTGGAAACTTAATACTGTATATTGCAAAACAAATACGAAAATGGAAATCCATATATGTACCTTTTTAAGTTAGGAAAATAAATAGTTTGAAAATAAGTGTGGCACATGTGCGTGCCATATTTTGTAGTATAGATTACTTTTTAAGGTAATAAAAATGTACTGCAAAGTTTATGCGAAAAGTTATATATAAGCCTACTTTCCTTTTCTATAGTTATTCATACCTGAAAAGAATAAACTTTTATATAAAAGGTGTACATTTTGTTTAATTATGAAATATAATGAACACTTTAACAATAAAAGATGTTTATGCTGTTTTGAAATTATATAATGAAGTAATTTCTAAGTCACCTTTTGTACATTACTTCATGTAATTTGCTGTGAAAGTCAATTTTTCCCAGTCCCATGGGAAAAGCCTACGAAAAATGCATTGGGTTTCTGTAAAACATTGCTTTTGTTGCACAAAATAATGATGTAAAAACACTATGGGGGAAAACATAATGTAATTTGCTAACCAATAGTAAGTAACATAGTGACAATAAATAATAACTTCCCATATAATAAATGAGGAATATTACGATTTCCATTCAAAAAACACAAGTTACAGGAAAACTAAATGACATCATATTATGGATGATCCCTGTCAGAAATGTATGCTGTTCACTGTATCACATGTCAAGGTATGTAAAGTTGAACTGGGGAAAGACAAGGTAAGAGTTCAAGTTACACTGTGCAAACTGAAACTTCTTAAACAGTAAGCAAGTTTGATGGGTTAGAAGTCACGTGACTTCACGGTTGTAAGTCACTCAATCAGAGGGGGGGGGGGGGGGGTTCTGTGACCCGCCAGAAAACATTCAAGTTACTTCATCATATTTCCAGGGGGTTTATGTATAGAAAAGAGGGTCCAGCAGAAAATGTTGCCAAAAATACTGGGCTATATGTAGGGTCACGTTGCAGTGTCCCATCTTACTTGAAGCTAGGTTTAATATAGACTTTGCACCCCTGCCCTTCATCAGTAGCCCGTGCCAAAATATGTATTGACTGCATGCAACCAAAAACTCAGTCCCACAAATTTTCCATAGAAAAAGTTTTAAAAATACGGCGCCATCTTGGTTTTTTATACAAAAAAGGAAGTTTGAATTTAGTTGGCAGTTGGTATCATGGCGACGGCACGACTCCATGTTGCCCAACTACATCTTGCTTCTGAAATTGAATAGCGATGACCGGATTACGATTCGGTTCATTTCCGGTGAGAAAACCCCTTTAAAATGGCCCAAGGCACGTACATACCACCATCAAACAGTGCACATATACAAAATCCTCAAAGTCATTTTTAACAAATTCTTTATGGTGAGCGGCCATTTTGCAACAAAACTATTATATGTATCCCTCTAAGAAGAAAATTCATTCTGACGGTATATATACAAGCTTCATATGATGGTCAGACTCTGTTATAGCAACCTAAGTGTTGACTTAATGGAACCAATGAACAACCCTGTACAACCCATGTAAATTTAAAGGTGAACTGACAAGGTTTTGCAACGTACCCTGAAAAAGCTAGCAATTGATTGCCACAAATTTAGGAACATTGACTGAAAATTTGAGGCCATTTGAAGAATTATTGCCACAAATATTAATTACTTAGTTTCAAATCTGTGGAGTGTACTGAGTAGTATATTGTGAGATATATACACTGGAGCGCCATTGATAAGCTCTGCCATTGGCTGAAACTGCAGAGGCGCTTCTCATTGGCTGATAATTTAAATTTTGCCAAAAAAGGACACTACCCCCAGCGCGGTGACAACGTCCTTCCATGACGCCCTCTTTAACAACTCGTAACTTCTTGTAACAATTTGTAAAAAAGTTTTGTTTTGCGCCAATCGTTTTATTGGCATCAATGCTATAGAATTACACACTTTCCAGGATATGTTACAAAACATTGCCAGTTCACCTTTAAAATCATATTTCGGCAATGGTAAAGAAAATGTCAAGTTTTCCACTATAAACAGTTTCCACCATCGGCAGATTTCACTGTATTAATTTACCATAATTATAAATTTCTTTTTTTTTTGTTCTCCATTATAAAGTAGCCTTATACTTTTCATTATACAACAGATCACAAACAGGATAAATATGTTAACATAATTCCTGAATGTCCCCTGGTTCAATGCAGTTATATTTTGCTCATTGCCAGGAGCTTTGCGGACAGCGTGTTGCATGATGGGAATGGCGGCTGCAGCCGTGCTGCCATCTATCGGAGGGGAATAGAAATAATGAATTGCTGCATTCTGGGAGCGTTTACATTTTGAAAAACGAGTGAAAAAATATTGCTGCTGCTATTTTCGATGCGATTTCGCAACAGGCACTCGCATTTTCGTCTAACAAGATACTGCTTATGTGGCAAGATGGAAGGAAAAAATAGAAAACCTACTAACTCAACTGCACAGAGGCGATCGATCACCATGAAATTTTTCAGGCACCATTTTCCAGACGGGAATGCAGAGGGGACTGTTTAGAAATGAAACTTTGATTTATGTAGACAATGACGATTTTACTGAAGTGATTGGACAAGAAACAAAAACGCTGCTGGGTCACGTATATAGGATTATAAATACACAAATGTTCCATATAAAATTTCACAGTGATGGGTTTTGCAAAATATAGTAACAACTTCCATTTGGCACATGTTTGTCCCAAATTCCCATGTTTTTACAAGCTGTTATTAATTAAAGTAATGGAAATAAAGGGTCATGTTGTGCTTTCATCACAAATAGCCCCTGACCTTCTGAACCTTTTCAATGGATTCTTGCATACACACACATACATAGAATGATAAATCATGTGTCCTTATGGGAGTGGTCTTAGCACTAGTCTCTAGTGCCCAAAGGATGAACAAACATAAATATTTAAATAGTGTTCAGGGTGGGCCCAAAAACCGGTGCATCCAATGTTCCTCGGATGGATTGAAACACAAACAAACACCAGTACACCAATTGACGTCATCGGTGAGCACGTGGCTAATGTAACCCATCAACAGGCCCCTGGTCGTTCTCCTTCAGACAAAAAACCCTCGAGTTTCATCATCACTCCCAAAATATTTTTTCTATTCCAATATATTATCATGAACATTATCAAGACATTATACAGAAATGAGTCATTGGAAAATAACTAAAGCCCCCCCCCCCCCCCCCCCCAAATCCCTTTATGGAAGATCATACAAATTATGGTACAGACAACATTTAACATCCTGTTGTAAATTAATAATGGCTTCAAGTGCCCCTATGATGATTCAAATCTATTTGTATAGTACGTAATAAAATAATCCATAAACTGAATTGTAAATGGTGCATGTGTAGGTTTCAAAATGGTGGGGTCCAACAAAATGGGCCCTACAAAATGTCAACATTGGCCCTAACACTGTTGCATTGACCCATGACCTTGAATCGCATCATCCCACCGGAAGTTCATGCTCCTGAGGGCACAGTGAAGATGGCCAACACATGTTTGTCCCGTGAAAAATTGTCTCCGCAAAAGACCCTTGGAGGGATGCATGCCTCCCAAAAAAGAACTCTAACATGGGCCCTAAGGGGGTTAAGGTCTTTGGGAACGCCTCCTTACAAATTGCCCTTTCACCTCCCTACACTCCAAACACCAGGATATCGCATTCAAGACTTGTCCTTTTTTTCACTCCTCCTTTTCCAAAATGGACAGCTTCCGTTCCATGGTCAACTGGTGTCAAAGTGGAAAAAAGTTACATAAAGGTCAGGGAACTTGGTGTTATACACTCTTGGTATTATTTAGAAAGTGTGAATGTCTTCGGTCTCGTCAACAATGATAGATAGGAGTAGTGAGAATTATTTTCCATATATCACCCATTGTCATAGAGCAGGTCAACTCATGTTTATGCAACGTTTCCTCTTTCTTCCGCTGGAAACGCAACTGTCGCAGTGACGTCACAGACTCAGTGAAAAGTTCACACAGTGTGGTTTTTTGTTGTCTTTTTTTACTTTTCCTTTGAGACTTTGTTGTGGCTGAGCTTCTGATGACGTTTTCCAGCGAACACCAGGTGCAGTAGATGTGCTTTTAGATATAAAAGATATTGGCCACTTGCCATTCATTTTGCAAACGTGTGACACTATTTTCAAACTAATTTGATGCCGATTTGTGCAGTTGTCCAAGGAGAACGACTTTACTTTTTCCATCTTACTTCACTCCTTTCTTGGCACCCATTCCAAGCTGTTCCAGAGACAGTGTGGCTTTACAAATGTCCCAAAATGTACACTAAATCTGTTTTTTATCCGGATTTCTTTAAACATCTTAAACCTTTCTTTCCTATACATCATTTACGGATGCTCCCTTCTGGGAGGAACTTGCTGCATGTTTTTCTATACGGTGGTGCTTGCAAGATATTTAGACGTTCAGTACCCATAAATCAAATGGCGGAAAGTTGAGAGGGAAAAAAACTCTTTTCACCTCGAAATTTTAGTTGGGGAAGTGCAATATTTGGCAGGCAAAAAACATGTTTTGGCAGCGAAATGGCGCCGACCATCTTGGCACTCTTCTTCTTGTGCCCTATGCCCCTATAATTCCAGCCAGTCGAGCGGTCCTTTTATTTACGATTGCCGAGTGCAAAGTCACGTGACACACCCTTTCCAAGTCCCAGGAAAAGTCTTTCTATATATGTGATATGTTCAAAACAAATGCAGAGGAGCCAAACAAGAGCCTGGCTGGGCGAGTCATGCAAAAAGGGGGAGTTTTTGGAGGGATGTTCAGGGGTCGAGAGAAGGACAACAGGTTCATGGATGGATGAGGAGGGGTGCCACTGGTCCACTCCTAACCCGACTACCCCATACCATGTGTTCCACCAGGCTCCACCCAACAACAAAAAATCTTTTCTCCAAAAAACAGCATCTTGCTGAGAGAGAGAAGGGACAAAAAACATTAAAAGCGTGACGATGCCCTGGCAATTTAACATCTGTTGTTTTGAGGCTAAGTCAGTAATTTTGAAGAAAGTCTACTTTGTAGTATAGAAAACAAAAAATATACTAAGTAATTTTACAACACCAAAAACCCTCGTGCAAAATTCACAAAATCCCAAAACTTTATACTCTGTTGTACATAATTTATGAACAGCCCCTAACTCGAATTAGTGATTACATTTCTGAGAAACTCATTTGTAGGTGCATCAAAATCCATGAATATGGGATTCATGTATGTATACACGTATTACCAAGAGTGGTATTACACAGACACAGCTGATAATGTTATTTTCTATAGCAATTTGAAGAAACCAGTGCTAAAGTAGTGCAGTGAAGTATACAAAGTGACAGAAAAGTTATTGTTCTGGACCTCATTTTTTACATCAATAAAAACAAATTACATCTTACATACAGCTTATTATTACAAACTGAAATGTGAAATGAACTTTTAAGTTAGTTGGGTACATCATGGAAGACAAGTTAGTGAACTTGGTATTTGTTGTTTTGTTTGCCGTGTAACGGCAACGTGAAAAAACTCACACGTCCTACAAGAAAGAAATCAAGTATGGCTACATATAAATAGGAGCGTTAACCCCGCCCTTAAAGCCGTTCACCAGTGCTACATAGTAGTACATAGTACCACTAACAGGCAACGCACCCTTTCCTGCCTAGCCCTATTTCTAGTTCCACTTTCTGCCACTATTGTTGCACCTGCGCAGGAAGTGTTCCACTATACATGCATGCTTGCCGGAATTAAAATATGGACAAACAAGATTCTCTCTTTCCGGTTTGTTATAGTAGTAGCTGTCAAAAAGGACCTATCCCATCATATACTGTAGTGCCACAGAGAGAAGCAATTCCAAGGGCGGCGTTAATGGGGCTGAAGGGCAAGGACTCGGCTACTAAAA
>JAQFZQ010003644.1:0-10266 GCA_034696005.1 Glomeris marginata | reverse complement strand
CCCCCACTTTTGGCCAATTGGGTGGCAGGGCGTGGTTTAGTAACCTCCACTCTCGACCAATCACTGCATATCAACATGACGTTTGTCTCAAATATCTCGAAATGTCCGTTATCTAGACACTTTAGCATTTGGGAGATGATTATTTGTGATTTTATTTGTCGATTTTCACAAACAAATGATTGTGTAGGATTCGCTGTCAGTTCACCTTTAAGTTGTTTTCATTGGAAAGACGTAGAATTGCAATTAAAATAAGTCAATACTTTATTACCGGATAATCGATCAATGTTACAATTACGCCATAAACATAATTTCAATGATTCTGATGTACTTCTGTCCTTTCACCTGTCTTTGGACTGCACTTCCAAAGGTACACTTGAAATGCAAACAGTAAGCAAGTCTGTAAAAACAAAGATGCAAACGGGTTAAGAAACTTACTTTTAGGTGATCACAATTTCTCATTTAGGTACAGAATAGTACCCACTCTTGGTAGTACATACATTACACAGACATGCTTAATAGCTTAACATCTTTGGAACTACCATACAATTATGCTTACTACTCTTATGGATTTTATTCAACAATATAAATGAAGTTTGGATAGTGTCCACATGGTGAACAAGAACAGTGCCGCAAATTGATACCAAATGTCTGCTAAGTGACATATCCTATACATTTTAACTAAAATCCTTTGAGACTCTTAATTTTAAGTAAGACAAGATAACTCACCATTGCTGACAAAATTCCAAGAATGACCGCAGATGCGTTAGCGAATCCAACTGAATCATACAAAGTTCCTGCAATGGATGGTCCAATGAAAGCCCTGAAATTAATAAAACGTAGTCAAATCCATTAATTAGCATTTAGGAAGGTATCTTGCACGATAGGCTTTCCTACAATGTACTTACCCTGTGGAAAAGGCACAATTGAAGATGCCGGATGCCAAGCCGTGTGTCTGCAGGTCACTTGGAAATCCGTTCCCACTAAATAAACACAAGTTTAATCAGTTAGTTTGAATAATCACGAATATGCAGTAAGTTATGATTAGGTATTTGTATACGTGAGTCCATGAATGGTGCCCATGAAAGCCCCAACTATCATTCCACCCATCCCGGCTCCTTGCAGCAGCAGGGATATGACCACGAGTGCCAAAGATCTGAATTCCCATTGAAAATTTGTTGCTTATTACCCGATTACATTTAATGCACTTCAACAGAAAAGCAAATCTATTGTAGTTACTTACTTTTCTAGCGGAATGAACGGTGCCGGTCCGAACAACAGGTAGCTGCTGCTGGTGACAAGACACGACACCGCAGTCAGAGCCACCGTCTTTCCCTTATTTTTATTAAAATATTCTATGTATGAGTGTCAGATTTATAATATATTAGTTGTAACTGATTTAGTAACTTTATTCAAACCATCTTATCTATCATTCGTCCCCAGAAAGTTGCCGTAGCGGCGTAGACCACGCCGTTCGTTATGAACACCAGTCCGATTGCCCAGGCGGACAGATTGAACTGAGTATATAGATGATTACATTATTATATGCAATGGCAAAACATGAATATGTAGTTATAATAATAGTTTAATTTGTTAAGAGAATGTTATGCCTACATCGCGAAGATGCGGTTCGAGAAGCGTTAAGTTGAATCCTGCGCTGATTGAACTTGTGACGATTGCCAGGGACATAATGACCACTGCTGGAATTGAAAAGGCCTTTAATACCCCTGGCCGATTCTTCTTACTAATTTCTTCCATTCCTAATTTAAAAATAAAAACAAACAAATTATCTATTTCAAATATTCTAGAATAGCGATACGTAAGTCAATTAATGTGCATAAATTTAATACATAGTATCAATAGTAACAATGGCTAAAATTGTAATAGTAGATAGAACACGTGATGCACACTAAGTGACAAGTGTACTAGTACTATATCTAGAATATAGGGTAATTATTTTGCATACTTACTCACACTCGGAAGATACAATGTCGAAATGACACCCGCGAGAAGAAGAACCCCTCCTGTTACTACAAATGGCAGCAGGAATCCACCTAACTAAAATGAAACAGCATGTTAATCATTAAAACACTGTCATAGTTATATATTATGAAACATTCAATGAATTGAAAACGAATTGGGGTATTACTTCGAACAGGACACCGCCAAAAGCTGGTCCCATAATGGCCCCTAAACCGAAGGCAGTCTCCACAAAAGACTGTATAGAATAAAAATAAGAATGATACTAATGTCTATCTATACATATATTACTACACTGATTACATTGACTTACCACAGCTGTGGCAACCATTGTCGGACTGGTGTCCGTTGCCAAAACGTACGCGGCGTTGTACACACCAGACTCCCCGAAAGCAGCGACAATACGAATTGCGAAGGAAAGGATGAGGAAAGTGTTTTGAGGTGGAGAATAAGATAGAAAACTGTAGGGAAACAACATTATTTCCAGGTTTTGCAATCATTTCTTGAGGATTTTCCCTGGGAATTTCACCGCGGACCACTTACCCAAAGAGCACGGTACACGTCGCGGTCACAAACACACCCATATTGAACATAAATGTAGGACCGATGACAGCGATCTTAAATACAATTTATTATTAACAATATAGGAAATATTAGTTAAAAAAATAATATAAAAAGACACTTACATATTTTCCGTATATTGGGGATGTTATGCAAATGATTAGCTGAAATACGCCGAATACGAAGCCGTATTGCGAAGGGGTGATTCCCTTCTCTTCTGCCTAATCAAACAAAACCATAAGGATACAAGTATTATCTAAAGACAGGAGTTCAGGTTATCATTCAATACCCTTAAATATTTTCAAAGCTGTGATTTGTATTTTAACTGATAAGCTGCTTTACGCGATGTAACGGTTGCGAATGATTAAAGTATGTACATGTATTAAGTGAAATATGCACCTTGGCTGGGTAGAAAGGGGCCTGGATAGAATAACACATTGCTCCAACAAGAACCACTGCAATCACAAGGGCCAAACTCTTCCTTTGCCTTACGGTCCTCTTGCGCGAAACGGCCAATTCAGCCGAATCGTAAAGCAGTTTGTTGCTCTGGGAAACCAGCAACGGTTGCTTTTCGGAAACTTTGTATCCCATCGGCCTTGTAGATGGTTCGGCCACACTTCCACTGCCCATGGTCGCAACTCCTGAGTGGGTGAACAGAACGGCCCACGTGGCGGTGTTACCGGCCACTGAGCACGATACCTCCCTGTGGTCTTCCTGGTCATTGGCGTGTTCAACATCTAAATTATAGTGAACACTTTGCTTTAAATGCTTTCTTAAAGTAAGCTTACCTTGCTAGAAGCTATTCAAGTTGTAATTTCATGTGAGTATTTAATGTAAAGGAGCTCATTGCGAAGACGCGTTGCGCGGTTCAATGAATATTAACGCGGAGGACATTTATATTAGTTTAAATGCTAGAATTGGAATCCCTTTCTGTACAATCTTCTTTATCTGGAATTTGTTGACCCCAATTGCAGCCATTCGCTATGTAATATTGCAAATCAACATCAAAGAAGTTGTTCGATTAAACACTTGCAAATATTTACACGCGTACTATGTTACAAAAGGAAAAGGTTGTCAGCAGCAGTGATTTTAGTAGTGAACTCTCTTGTACGGTGTTTAATCCCATGTATAGGCAAGCAGTATGAAAAGAAATTAAAAAAATTTACTTCCTGGTTATTTAGACAAACATTGATTGCGTAGTTTATTGATTGGCCACTGTTTTCAGATTCCATTAGAAAGTGGAAAGGTGATTTTGGTGGAAATTGTCTTTTATAGTAGTACAATTGTTATACAGTCAACAGCATTGAAAATGTGAAATTCCATGACATTTTAAACTAAATTCCATAACTTTTCCATTATTTCCATGACATTTTAAACTAACCCTATTGAAAATTCCACCACACATGGTGGGATATGGTATGAAGGCCCATCACATACCATCACAAGGGAAGGTCCATGACTTTTCCATTATTTCCATGACATTTTGAACTATAAATTCCACGACTTTCCAATATATTTCCATGACATTTTATACTAAATTCAATAACTTTCCATTATTTTTAAGACATTTTAAACTATAAATTCAATAATTTCCCATTATTTTTAAGAC
Organism: Glomeris marginata; assembly: GCA_034696005.1. Classification (NCBI taxonomy): domain Eukaryota; kingdom Metazoa; phylum Arthropoda; class Diplopoda; order Glomerida; family Glomeridae; genus Glomeris; species Glomeris marginata. The sequence continues at coordinate 6,119 of JAQFZQ010003644.1, read as the reverse complement.
ATTAATTTTAAACTAAATATTACGACTTTTCCAGGATTTCCATGACCTTAATTCTCATAAGTCTTAATGTTATACCAAGAGTAAATGAAGGATTTGGTTATACATAATCTAGAGTACCATGAAGTTTTACAAAATATTCCATTGAACAAATTGAGGTTATTTTCCTTGTCATGAATTTCTCAGGAAATCCAAGAATCCTTTGACATTACAGACAACTTATATTATTTCTACTTATTTAAGATGTAATTTCGCATCACAATAAACATTTTTGAAAAATTCGATAAATATGAAAATGGACTGTAATTGATGGTTATAAATTTATACATTTCCTTCAAACAAATAGTTCCATATTATTTTAATTTCGCAAGACATGTTTGTTAAAATTGGTGGTAGACTTATGAAAGCAACGTTGGACAATACGTTGACCCCGGTAATCTTTGAGCTTGGGCATCAGAAGATATGAACTTATTGGTACAACATGTTAGTCAATATGGCTGATGATGACATTCGTATCATGTGACATTTTTCCACTGGTCAAAATATACGCATTAAATACTAACGCATTTTTCTTCACTAAATTAATATACTAAAATTTGAAATGAATTAATGTAACAATGAATCGGTTTAAAATTTATAGCCTTTTGGTGATTAATTACCTTGATGGTTACACGAAGATGTCTTCGATGAACCCGTTTTGTGATCTTCGCTTTCGCTCACCATATCTACCGATTTTGATTTTTAGTTTACAAAAGTCAATGCTGGAAGAGTGTAGTACAACTTTGAACTGTTTAACTTTCTAAAATGCGCTTTTCTAGATGAACATTTCCTATTGGTGATGTTCAAGGAGCGAGGCCACACAAAAGAACATCCTGCGCTCGCATCACTGTCCACTGTCCTCTTTGCATGTGCAATATGGGAATTTCAGATTTCAGCGACTTCTGACCTTTGTCCACTTTGGCCATCATTTGTCTGAGCTAATTAGAAAATTATCACCACACTTCACCGCACACACAGCATTTAATACCGGTAACTTTATTTCACACGCGTAACGGTACAGACAGAATGAAATTGGAAATTGATGTATTTTCTAATTGAGGAAATTGATGTATTTTCTAATTGATGAGATATATACTATAAACAAATCAAGATGGCCTAATTTACAAGATAATTTAGTAGGACCAAGGTTACGATCACAAAACGCACTTTGCTTTTAATACAAAGTGATTTACAGTTTTTAAGTGGCAAAAATGTAAGGAACTCGAATCGGATTCCGGTTCAACGTCAGCCTTGGCGAATAATGATGTCGGTCTGGTTTTGAGGCACCAATTCTAGAGTCTTAATTGGGGAAATAATAATAATGAATTAATTGCACTTGTTGGTAAATAAATAAATACGTACAGTCGAACCTCTATAACTGAAAGTCCAAGAGAAATGGGGAAACATTTCAGTTATCGACAATTTTATTTAAGGAAGTTGTATATTTAAAAATACACTATACATCAATGCAATTATTTTAACTCAGTTTATATTCCCTGAATTTGCAAAAACTGTGTTAACAGAGTTTGCTTCATTATTTTGCAAATTTGTTCAAATATTCGTCAATTTCATCCACATTTTTTAGCAATTTCTACATTTTTCCTGCTGCAAAAATAGTTGACTTTTAATAAAGTTTCTCTTAAGTTAGAAGTTTTTCCCCATAGGGACAGAAAAGTATGTTTCAGATAGGGTATAGAAAATTTCAGTTAAAAACCTTCACAGAAATATAGGAAATATATTAACCCCTTCTTCACCAATTATTTTGTGAATTGGTAAAAATATTACATTTTATTAGCTTGTTTAGTTAAATGATATTTTAGAAAGACTCCTAATTACTTTTCTTCAGATTTTTGACATAATTATTAAAGAAGATATTTGATGTCCACTTTTTTGGACAGAGGAAGAATTTACATGGTGAAATAATGTGTCCATTTGTAGAAAGTTTCAGTTATGGAAGTTTTAACTTTATTTTTAAAATATTTTGAAATACCAACCCGTTCATTTGCTAAATGCAAAAGGCAAGAAATCGCAATCGGGATGCTCATATTTTCCACCATCTTCTGCGGCAAGTACGATGACAGCGAGCGGTACAGTTCGTTGAACATCACGGTGCTGAAGTTGTTTTCCTGAACACTTTGCAAGGTTTCATTGAAGTCCTTGTGTAGAATAACCAGTTATATTCAAATTAGGACATCAAATTTAAAATTGCATGTAAAAGAAACTCATTTTTCCACCGCGGCCGTATTTCCGCAAAAGACAAATTGCGCACCAGGGTGGAAAAACAATTAGTTTCATTGAAACTGATATTTCTACTTACTTCCTTTTCGCTTTTTGTTATCAGCTTCCACATTGAACATTTTAATTTCTTGAAATTTATCCTCTTGGCAGTTTTGCAGTAATTTATATCTAATTTCGCAACCTGGCAACAAAATTTCCAAATATTTCATTAATAAAATTTATCAATATATCTAGTGGGGAACTTTATTGCACATTTGATGTACCATATGTGGAGCTTTGATCAAATTGTCACCACCAAATATTTCAGTTGCATGCGTATCTGCATTCTCAATTGGAGTACTTTGAGTTTCGGCGTTGTCCATCCGGTCAAACAAGTCTTCGCTGTTCCCACTGCTGTCTGCATTTCCCTAATTTAAAAAATGCCATTTTAGTATATATTAGATAATATTCCAAAGAACCAACAGGAAAATGTTGCACTTACAATTCCAGGAGTGAAATCGGTAAACGTTGAATTTCCATCGCCATCCGGACCGCTTCGTCCGCTATTTTCCAAATTAACCTTTCGCATTTTCTGAAAAACAGTGAATACATATTCAGTATGACATGTATAAAAATTATCTGAAGAGGATCTTTTTACCATGATATGAGGAGCCAAATAAGTAGCCGCTAAGTCGATTATTTTATAATGTCGCTCCAATGGAAGCGTAGTCTTCAACTTGCGCCACGCGTTTAGAACTCTTACGCTTAACTGAGATTTTACACTTGCAAATTTCTCATCAAAGTTCAACTCTCCTTCAACAAAATCCACCACTTTCACTTCCTTCTGCGCATTAGCTCTTCTCGGCTTCGCAACCTTCGGTTCATCTGATTTCTCTACATCATGAAATTGGTAAAAATTACATACTTTGAATTAATTTAATGTAATAGTTGCTACTTTATTGTGTAAACACCTTTAGGTGCAGATCTTATTTTCCAGTGGTTCGGTCCGGCCCATGTCGATATAAAGCTAGGTGTGAAGTAGGAATACTCCGAAGGGGCATTGGACAGCGCGTCGATGAACTCCGCGCGTTGGAAACTACGTACGCAACAAATGATAAATTACGCACCAAAGTTAAGTGTATTTATGTTCAGTTTCGGTTAGTTTACCCTGCAACTGTGACTGGTGCATTTTCACCCGATCCTGACACATTGTTGGACATTTGGTTGTCATCTAGACCATTGTGATCATCGGCATCTGCGATAATAACACGTGTTCCGTAAACTACTTTTCCCTGAATATTAATACATTTGTCCCAATTTCCCTTATTTTCCCAGGTTTTCCAGACCAGTGACAACCCTGCAGTACTGTGTAAAATATACAATTACCTTCAAAACCCATGTTATTTCCATTTACATCATCATCCATATTGTCAAACGGCATATTGCCATTCGTCACGTCGATATCAAGTTGCATGTCTTCCAGCGGTAAGGGTTCCACCTACAATCATTTGTATGTTTGAAACTCACGTTTTTACGTTTAATATGTACATATTAAAGGGAAAGATTACGCCATTGAACTGCAAGGAGTTGAATTGTGGACAGATCTCTTTTTCGAGGAATGCGGAGTTAACCAGGTCACGCAGAAGCGACACGTCAACTTTCGCGCGTGCCGACGAAGACAGTTCTTTCTTATCGTGGTAATAAGGAGCATTGTAATCGATCATCAACTCTCCACTGTCATCGTAAGGGGCTAAAGTTGTTAACAGGTAACCACCGGTGTATCCTTCCGAGAATATTTCAGTCATTTGTTTTGAAAGCGGGTCCACCTAATACGCAATTCAACGGTCATCAATGTCCATTTTCCTTTTGTATTAGATAGAGAAGATGAATGTCTTACATCTGTGGCTTCTGTGATCTTCGACAACGTTATAGTGTCCAGGTTAGAAACTATTCTACGTCCCTTCCAAACCTGGAAGAAATTTTGAAATTATTACCTTCTTTTATTTAATTTTAAAGATGATTTATATGTATAAATTAACAAACTTTTTTCTTCTTTGGAGCAGTGTTGATGGACGAATCGTGGGATTTCTCACCAACAATAGAGGTGTCTTTCTCATTACGGCCAAGATTTCCAGCTATTTTGAAAGTTTCAGCGTGGACGTGGTCGACGCGATGCGCGTAGATCTTGGCGCTTGCGTCTAATGTGCAGCTTGCAACCTATTGGTAAGTAAATAATACTTAAATAATTAGATACAATGTAAGAAACTGCCATCTTTATCTTTCTGTGTAAACATTTTTAAATAATGAAAATTTCAAATTATGAATTGCACGTAGTATGTATTTGCATTTACAAATTTATAGTTTTGTTACAGGAATTAAACCATATTGAAAATATAAAATCAATTGTCTTTTCCTGGATATCCGTGACCATTTAATTACAAAAAAAATCCAATGTCAGACCTTCATATTTCAATGTTTTAATAAGTATTGTAATTTAACGAATACAAGTTTGTTTTTTAAATACTCCTGTGAACAAATTAAGAATTTTGAAATATTAAAAATGTTGATACTTTTATAATTAAATAGCTTTTCCAGGAATTTCATGAAACTTTTTTTAACTGTTTAATAACATAATAAAAAATACATGTTGCAGTTAATTTAATAGTATAAAATGTACTGAATCAAATGTTTATATGTACAATTGTTTATTTGTCGGCTGAACTGTAATGTAGTTTATTTCTGAAATATTAAGGTAAATTCAGAGCACAATTTTAATAAATAAATACACTTTAATGGGAACTTTTCCAAATAATAAATTACATTATTGAACCCTTATACCATAGACATATGCTTATACAAACTTGGAAATTGGTCATTTCTGAATCATCATTGTGCACCATTTCTGCCATGTAGTCTATCAATCCAAGTCCAAATGCATTTTGCACAGTTATTTTCTGGAAAAAAATATATTTGTGCTATTTTATAGTACACAACAGGAAATGTTGGAATTTTCATTTTAAATTTTCATACGTTTTCGTTGCACATTTTGATACAGTTGGCGTAAACTTCAGGCAACTGGGAATTTTGCTGGGTATGATGGTTGACAAACTGCGCTTTCTGTTTGAATCTCGATCGTTTTTCCGAAATTTCTTCCGCAAAAGGTGTGATCAGTCCCGTCGAAAGTCGACTCAGTTTGCGAGAATCTCCATTCAAACTCTTTTCCATTTTTCCGTCGATTTCTTTGAAATATCTTCGAAGTTTATGCAGCGATAACTAGGCTTGTGAATTTTGTCGTTGCGCGCCAAAGCTCGTCAGGATTCGGGAGTCGCGGCTCAAAATCGACCAATGCGAGAGCAGGATCCACCTCCCACGTTGCCAAGTGTACAAGCACTGTAGTATTTGATGTAGTATTTTAATAAGTATACGTATAATGTGTAGTTTTATAACAGTTAAAAGAAATTCATAACACCGTTTTTTGTTAAAAAGTTACGTTATATTGAATATTTTAGGGGTAATTTAAATTTGAGGCAAATGTACTGCTACTGATTTCGGGGAGGAGTTACGGATGACGTCATAGCAGTTAATTGGCTATGACACCTCAAAAATTTACTTTTAGGAATGAAATTATGTGCAGTAAAACAAAACTAACATTGAGAAATGACGTAAAAATTAATAATTTGGCAACCAAAAACCTGAGGCCTTGTCTGAGGTTTATTGAAGTACAGGCGGACAAAGGTAGATGTCGCCACTGCATGCAATTAAATCCTCGCCGATCGCCAGGGGGCGATTCCAAGGTATATAAAAATAGGTTAGGTTAGGTAGCGCCAAGCGCCGTTTTCGCTGCAAAGGAATGGTAACGTCACTGA
>JAQFZQ010003643.1:0-10266 GCA_034696005.1 Glomeris marginata | reverse complement strand
TTAGTTGCATGAAGATTAACATGTTTCAGGTGAATGTGTTGCACTAACTTCTTTGTTTCGAAGAACGGTCTCCCGCAGGATCTTCCTTTTTTATCGATAATCCACTTGCAAGTCTACAGATTCAAACATTTTAATACTAATAATTCTTGTTATTCATTATTAGTTTGTATAATTCAGTATTCACATTGAATACATTAGAAAAATTCACAAATACCAGATTTTCATCGTCTTCGTCGCTAGATTGCGAACTTTCATCTTTTGATAAGTTGTTACATCCCAGACTTCCTTCCTTCATATTCTCTGTCTCCAATATCTAAAATGGTATAATGGATGATTTTATGAATAAATGAAATGTAAGGGAAAGTAGGAAATATAAAGTTACAAATTGTACGAGAGTTTTTCCAACCCGTGAAGCTTCATCGCTTGTCGCGGAAGTTTCTTTGCGCGAGTCTAAATTCTGAAATTATATAATTTGAAAAGTAATTAAATTAGAGTAGGTATACACAAGGGTAAACTTTAGTAGTCCAGGTGGCGCTGTAAAACTCATGGTAGCACTTTACGAACCTCGTTCTGGGTAATAATCGCTATATCATCGTTTTCTGCTGCGGATTGCTGAGCTTCGCTGTCTTCGGTTGGCAATTGCTTCTGTTTATATTAAAATTTAGTATATCATAGTGAAAAATGTTGTGAGAAATCGTAAAAATTGTACTAAAATTGTGAAATATTACAAATTTGTGAAAAATATTTAAAATCAATTTTGAATTTTTTTTATAAAAACTGTAAAAAGTTCAGAAATTTGTGAAAAATTATTAACAAAAATTGTGAATTTGTCAATTTTAAGTTAATAAATAGAATATGAAACATTATGCACATTTTCTATTATATCCATGCATTCCTCCTGTCCAACCAGTGAAGCCTCATAGTTTGTCGCGGAAGTTTCTTCGCGCGAGTCTAAATCCTAAAATTATATAATTTGAAAGTAATTAAATTTTAGTCTACACATATTAAACTTTACATATACTCATGATACCACTTTATGAGCCTCGTTCTGGGGAATAATCACTTTATCATCGTTTTCTTCTGTGGATAGATGAATTTCACTGTCTTCAGTTGGCAATTGGTTCTGTGCATATTAAAATATATTATTTTAGTGAAAAATGTTTTGAAATTCGTGAAAAATTGTACAAAAATTTGTGAAAAATGTTTTGAAATTCGTGAAAAATTGTACAAAAATTTGTGAAAAATATTTTTAAAAACTTTTGAAAAACTTTTGAAAAACTTTTGAAAAACTTTGTAAAAAATCTAAAAAATTTCAAAAAGCCGAAAAAATTTTAAACAAATTGTGAGCAATTTTAAAGTAATTGTGAAAACTTTAAATAAACTATGAAAAGTTTTAATGAAATTGTGAAAAGTTTAGAAATTTGTGAAAATATTTTTAAAATTGTGAATTATCACCGTTTCATCGTTTTCTTCCATGGATTGCTGAGTTTCGCTGTCTTCAGTTGGCAATTGCATCTGTGTATAGTATTAAAATATATATTTTAGTGAAAATTGTTCTGAAAAACCTTGAAAAATATTTTAAAAATGGTGTAAAGTTTAGACATTTGTGACAAATTGAAAAGATGTGAAAAACTTTAACTTAAACAATAAAAAGTTGTTAAAAATGTTAACGATTGAGAAAAGTTTTAAAAAATTTTCAAGAAAATGCTAATGGGTACCCTAAAATAAGACATACATTTGAGGCATTTGGTGATGGAAATCCTCCAGTTATGTCAATTATTCTCTGGTATGATAATATCATTTCTTGTAGTTTTAAAATTTCCTTTTTGGCTTCTTCCATCAGATCTTTTTTATGAGAGTACACCTCACATTTATGTTCCAAATATTCTGTAATTAAGAATTAATGAAAGACTTGAACGAAAGACTTGAATAAGCGCCGCCCCACTTACTATTTCTGTTGTTTGCATCATCCAGTTGTTTTTCCAGGATTTGGCATTTGCTCATATAGAAATCTCTTTCGATTTCTAACTCCAAGGAACGTATCTCTTCGATTTCCAACTTGTTTTTAAGGGAAATGTTCGTCTCTTTCAGATGGACATTTTCGCTTTCTAGATTATCCATATTTAATGCCATATTTGCATGAAGACGCCGTTCATTGTGGCTTGGGGGAGGGACTTGACCGATTGGACCATGTGGTAACGTCCAATGACAAGGAAGGTGTAGGGATTATGCATGAGCAATATGCAAAACTCCAAATTAACGCATCCACATCTGTTTAGGGGTCAAAGGTTATATAAACCGAGTTTTTAAAGGTGAACTGACAAGGTTAAAAATGTCGACACCAATTGCAACCAGAATTTAATCATAAGCTCACACTAATTTTCTTAAATTTCCCTGAAATTGTGAGATTTTTTAATGCAGTAGCTTTTTTACAAAAAAATACAACAGTTTTGCCAGCGGTAGGATGTGCGGTAGGAATATGGCGTGCCAAACCGAATATGGTGTGCCAAACTTGCCAGTAGCTTCATTACGTGCTTGCTGCGAAGCAAAGAACATGGTGGCTCGCTTATACGCAAGTTATGGTGCGGCAGGTGCCTCATACTTCGTTCCCACCTCACTGCGCATGCTCAGAAAATTCAAAAACGACGAAATTTCTTTAGCTCATATCTTTCTTTTCACTCTGTATATTGAGAAACGGATTTCACCAATGACATTAGTGATATTAACTACATTTTATTGTGATATCAAAAGGGTAGCATGCAAAACCTTGTCAGTTCACCTTTAATATAAAATACGAATTTGCAGTTATTGCGATCAAACAATTTCTAATATTGAAAAATATTAAATACATTTTGTATACTATTAGAAACTACAAAATCTAATTTATTTTCATCGCAAACTGCGCAGCTACGTACTTCCTAAATCTTTTGTATAAATGGTTAAAGTAGATTCCTATAACTTACTATTAATGTAGAACAAGGCAAATAAATGAAAACTAGTATCAAATAGTTCAAAATATGGTTTTTCCCCATTTTGAACCAGAACTGATCAATTTATTCAAAAACCTGCGAAACGGCTCGTTTCGCGACACTCGCTACACTTTATATTATTTTATTTAAAAATTGCAACATAACAACAATAAAAAACTTAATTTTACACCTTGCCACAAGTAAACGGACTCATGTAATCATTGTAGTCCAATCCTGTTAGGAGCAGTAGCCAATTAAAATGCAACTTTAGAGTGGGTGGCAACAACATGCTGTTTCAGACTTTGAGCACTTGCGAGTACTTTTCCACACCCTTCGTATAAACATTTGAATGGTTTTTCACCTGTATGCATACGAAGGTGTATAACCAGGTGAGATTTGAATAAAAAAGGATTTCTTCTGGTGCAATTTTGCCATTTGCATATGTTTTTGGCTACATTAACATGTTTCCGATGAACGTGCCGCGCAAACTTCTTCATTTCGGGGAAAGACTTCCCGCAGGATCTTCCTTTTTTATCTATAATCCACTTGCAAGTCTACAAACAAACATTATAATACTATTAATTCTGGTTATATTAATTATTAGTTGGTATAATTCAGTGTTCACATTGAAATATCAGCAAATACCAGATTTTTATCCTCTTCGCTTGTTTGTAAACTTTCATCTTTTGATAAGTTGTTACATCCCAGACTTGCTTCCTTCTTGTTTTCTGTCTCCAATATCTTTAATTAAGTAATGGAATGTTTTTAATAAATGAAATATATAAAGAAAAGTAGGAATATAAAGATAAAACATTTTACGCGAGGTTTGTCGAAAAGTTCGCGGGTCCGCTTTATTTCTTTAAGCCGAATTGAGAGTGGAACCTACAATATAATAACTGTATAAGTACATTTTGTCAATTTTAAGTCATACAAATAGAATATAAAAGATTATAAACATTTTCTATAATATCTATGTATTCCGGTCCAATCCGTATAACTTCATCATTTGCCGCGGTTGCGCGTTGAGCTTGCGATGCCGGCTCCAATGGACCTTTTTCAAGTACTACTTCAGTGAATCCTCTGTAGAATAGTATCATTTCTTGTAGTGTTGATATTTCCTTGGAGGCTTCTTCTATAAGTTCTGTTTGATGCTTGTTCGCCTCATTTGATTGCGCGCATTTTTGTTCCAAATCCTCTGTGCGAATTAAAAGAAGTAGATCAATACAGTGTATATTATAATCAATGGTGGCTTCTAATTGCAGTGTTTAATTTAAATTTAGGGGCGGATATTTTAGGCAAATTGACCACTTTACATGTTGACCACCTGACATAGTTGACCACCTGAAATATTGACTGCTGTTTTATAGAATAGGGAAGTCCCATACGTAATCTGACAACTGTGTAACTTGGATGTTGTCCGTATTTTATAGTACCTTGAAACCTGTCTATGGTGGAAAGTTTTAAGTGTTTTTAAGAAACCTGTAAGAAATGTTTTTAAGAAACCTGTCTATGGTGGAAAGTTTTACATGTTTTTAAGAAACCTGTCTATTGTGGAAAGTTTTAAGTGTTTTTAAGAAACCTGTAAGAAATGTTTTTAAGAAACCTGTCTATAGTGGAAAGTTTGTAATGTTTTTAAGAAATCTGTCTATGATGGAAAGTTTTAAGTGTTTTTAAGAAACCTGTCTATGGTGGAAAGTTTTAAATGTTTCTAAGAAACCTGTCTATAGTGGAAAGTTTTAAGTGTTTTTAAGAAACCTGTAAGAAATGTTTTTAAGAAACCTGTCTATGGTGGAAAGTTTTAAATGTTTTTAAGAAACCTGTCTATTGTGGAAAGTTTTACATGTTTTTAAGAAACCTGTCTATAGTGGAAAGTTTTAAGTGTTTTTAAGAAACCTGTCTATAGTGGAAAGTTTGTAATGTTTTTAAGAAATCTGTCTATGATGGAAAGTTTTAAGTGTTTTTAAGAAACCTGTCTATGGTGGAAAGTTTTAAATGTTTCTAAGAAACCTGTCTATAGTGGAAAGTTTTAAGTGTTTTTAAGAAACCTGTAAGAAATGTTTTTAAGAAACCTGTCTATGGTGGAAAGTTTTAAATGTTTTTAAGAAACCTGTCTATGGTGGAAAGTTTTAAGTGTTTTTAAGAAACCTGTCTATAGTGGAAAGTTTTAAGTGTTTTTAAGAAACCTGTAAGTAATGTTTTTAAGAAACCTGTCTATAGTGGAAAGTTTTAAATGTTTTTAAGAAACCTGTAAGAAATGTTTTTAAGAAACCTGTCTATGGTGGAAAGTTTTAAATGTTTTTAAATCGATCAAACCTCTCTTATTTAATAATTCCTGCATATTAAATAATGGAACCACTTACTGTTTTTATTGCTTACTTCTTCCAGTTGTTTTTCCAGGTTTTTGCATTTTCTGAACAGAAAATCTCTTTCCTTTTTCAGCTGGGCATTTTCCCTTTCAAATTTATCCATATTTAATGCCATATTTGAATAAGAGGCCGTTATAATTGCTGTTTTTGGGGGAGCTAGGGGGGTGACCGATTGGACCAAGTGGCAAAGTCCAATGTAAATAGGAAGGTAGGGATTATGTATGAGCAATATGCAAAACTCAGAATTAACGCATCCACATCCGTTTAGGGGTCAAAGGTCATATGATTCTAAAGGAGATCCAGGACAGTGTTGCCAGGTACACAGAAATGTCTGTATTTCTACAGACTTTAAGTTTCATGGGTTTTTCCGTGTGGTGGCGCTGTGGTTTGAGCATGCCTTTTAGCATTGCTTTTGGGGCTGTGCGGCCATTGCGGTGCTGCGTGGCATGTTGCGAATAGGAACCTGTTAACAATTGAAGTAGGCTTAACCAGCTTAACATACCTATACAAAATATAACTTACATAATATGAGAAATATTTGACACTCTTTTCATTATTTTGCTGCCATATTTAATACCTCTTGTTAATACGTAACTCAAACAAAATATTACACACTGCGCTTTGCCGCAGGTAAACGTTCCCTTGGTCTACATGAAATGCCCTTACATATGGTCCCCGTGTTCCATTTCATTAAGGAACACTTTGAAACTGTTATTAAAAGCACTTTGAAATGACTTAATAGCATGAGTTCGCATGTGCTCTTGCAGATCTTGAATTTTCATGAATATTTTCCGACAATCTTTGTATGTACATTCCCATGGATCTTTGCATACGTGCAAACAATAGTGTCTAACAAGCTCAGAACTACTAGAAAAGGTCTTTTTTCGGCCACACCTTTCCCATGAGCAGTTCATTTGGTTTGCTCTGAAATGTCTCCGGTTAAAGTGCGAAACAAGCTTTTCCACGTTTGATGCCATTCTCCCGCAAAGTCTCCTTTCACTAATCCATTTGCAAATCTGCAAACATACATAGTAATTAAATGAAAGCATATAATCACACTTATCATCATTAGAAGTGTACAAAACTAATTTCCTGAAAATCTTGCATCGTTAAATTTTACTCTATACTGAAGCCGCATTCAAGGTTGCACTCCGATGTTGGAGCTAAACGAAAGAAACGAGACTTTTGACCAATCAGGGAGTAGGTACGAAGCATTTAGGCATGGTTGGTGGTTGCTAGCCACGCCCAAATACATCATTACCTCTCCCTGATTGGTCAAAAGACTCGTTTCTTTCGTTGAACTTCACCATCGGAGTGCAACCTTGACCGTGGTTTCAGTATGTATACCAATAATCATTACATGCACATTTCCAACTGGTATTTTGTAATAGTAATGCTCATGTGTAATCATTACTAAATTGAAATCATTTTGATACATTTAAAATACGTAAAGTATAGACGAATACCAGAATTTCATCTTGACTGTCTTGCGATTGATAACTTTCATCATCTTCTATCTCTTCATTCTCTTCCAAATCACTTATGGACGTATTCGACATCTGGAATTTTATAATTTGACAAGTTAAAGGTGAACTGAAAAGGTTTTGTAACATACCCTGGAAAGTGTGTAATTCTATAGAATTTATGCCAATAAAACAATTGGCAGAAACAAAACTTTTTTAAAAAATTTTTACAAAAGGTTACGGGCAGTTAAAGAGGGTGTCATGGAAGGACGGTGTCACCGTGCTGGTGTCACAGTGTCCTGCTTTGGCAAACTTTGAATTTTCAGCCAATGAGTGCAAGTGGTGCCTTTGCAGTTTCAACCAATGGCAGAGCTTATCAACGGCGCTCCAGTGTACCTATCTCACAACATACTACGTACTCGGTTCACTTATCAGATATGAAACTAAATAATTCATATCTTTGACAATAATGCTTCAAATGGCCTCAAATTTTCAGACCATGTTCCTAAATTAGTGGCAATCAAATGCTAGTTTTTTCAGGGTATGTTGCAAAACCTTGTAAGTTCACCTTTAACCATCGTTTATGTACCTGTGTATAAAGACACAAACTTGTGTAATGGCCGCCACCATCTGCCTCTCTCATTCTCTTCTTTCACAATTCCACTATATAGTTAAAACTTACATCTATCACAATTAATTAATGATTTAGGTGGGTTGTAGTGTTGAGGCAAGGAATACCCCTTAGTATTCCTTGGTTGAGGGAATGGACAAGGGAATGGACAAGGGAATGGAGGTTTGGGATTAGGGGGCCAATTTGAGGCAGTAGATGGCGCTGTGCATTCTCTAAAGTTGTTTAAATGGTAAATTGTTATTAACTGCAATAAAACAGAACAGCAAATTAATTGTATAGTGCATGCACGTGTGAGTGGGATATGATTCAGAATAATTTCCGTTTTGGCAGCTGGACATTTTCATATTTTCAAATTTCCATTCTCAAGGTTTTCATGCAATTTGTCGAAACTGTCAAACAGGAAACAGCTTATTTTTTCAATAATAACATTATACATAACAATACGAATTGCAAACTTTATAATTGAGATTAATTATTTTTAATAACAGCATTACATTAGTAAAGTATTGAAAAATTAAATGGTCAGCTTGAAATATTAATAATTACAAATGAATGAATTTTCAAGTTGTTGTAAAAAGTTTTTCTTTAAGCCTCACATTTCTGTTATATTTCTTACTTTCCTGTGGTAAATTTGCATGTTCAGCCTTTAATACAATAGTTGCATAAGTTTGAATATGAACATTGTGATTGAAAATTGTGAGAAATTACAATATCTGCACCATTCAAATCAGGTTTTTGATTTTTATCAGTACTAGCCCTTGAATTCCAAAAATTCGCAAGATCATTACTGGAAAGAATAGATTATTTACGAACTTGTAGCTGGAAATGAAAGACCTTCAGGTGTCATGTGTCAGGTATTAACAAATCCCACCAATTGTTTTTTGTTTTTGCCATTTATAAATGAATGGAACTGAAACAATGACTCCAACCAACTGAAATACGGTGTCCATTATTATATGCTATAATAGGAAACAATATATTGAAGTTCCCACGTGAAATTATACAGCATTTCACACATACAGATTTCTTTCGTTTTATTTCTCTGTGCAAATGGTGTTTAATTGTAATGAAATGAATGTGGAAACACGAAATTGGAAGTGATATGGGATGATGTTAAATGCAGGACAAAAAGCTGATGAAGACAAACGACGTGGGAACGAGTCAGCAATCTTTTGTTACTACTTTTTGTTTTCACTCTTTTTCCCAGGTCTTGGGCAACATTTACAGTTTTAAATTGCGTTGGCAGCGGAAACTCAGTTTCCACCGACAACCTCAACTTCCTCCATATTTCGATTATGATCGCAATCCTGCAATAAACAAGCTATTTATTCATTTTTTGTCTAGAAAAAAATGGTGTCAAATATATACTACCTACATAATGGTCAAGCCCCTAATTTCCCAATTTTTCATTCCCACATGTTCCATTATTAAATTATATCGGTTCATATACCAATAAATGATTACTATTTTTCCCTGTAGCCTACATACAAAGTGACTTGATTGATAATTCGATTTGTTTAAAAAATTATTTATTTTGTTACACTCAGATTTATTTTTGCATGACCCCTAAATAAACCTCAATCAATGCAAGAAATAAAAAAGTTGTGGACTTAAGGGGGAACACCGCAGCAAATACAGTATACACTAATCTAATGTAGATGGCGCTGCGAGTAACTTTTAATAAAACTTAAATTGCACACCTGAGTGTTGCATCTTTTAACAACAAACCAATACATTTCCTATTTATAACACATTATTACATTCAAAACAATTTACACCTTTTAAAACAATTGATGTTTTATGTATTATAAAAGTTGTTTGAATTTATGTCAAAAGCAATTCCTAATTTTAAAATTGGCAACTAATGTGTACACATTTTGAAATATTTAAATCTATTCCAATAAAGTGAAAACTTTGTTAATTTCACTGTATTTTGTATTACCATATATAATTACATTTTTCATTCATAAAAACATACAAAACTTATATTTGATAGTACAAACTGAAGTATTTTTTGCAAGTGTATAGGTAGGACATATATTAATGTTAATTACATTTTCATTGTTACTATAAAAGTCTTTGTGAATCTAATATACATATACCGCATTTATATTACGAAAATTGGATGTTATTTTGTTGTTTTACTGAGGAACATTTTGTATATCAATGGCGGCCAAATATGCTCAATTAAGGGACTAACTACCTGCATTGGTGCATGTAATTAGTGTAATTAGCAATATGTGGGATTGAAAAGGGAGTGTTACTAAGATTAAAAATCGTGTGAAGCGAAACGTGTCGAAAACGAAGGGTTTTTGGTTTGTAGAAAAAGCAAAAAGCTGTGGATAAATTGGCGCGAAAAGATAGCCATCTTGGCCCTGGCGGCAAACGCAGGAAATGAAGGCCATTTTGTGCAGGAAACTGCAAGGAAAATTTTCAATTTGCCACGTTTTGCGGACGTTGCCGCAAAATGCAGTAATTAACGCCATGAGAGATGAAATTTTTCCCTCTCAACTCAAATTGCAACACCAACACCAATAGAAAAATGACTCATCCTTTTGCACTTATAATAATTCCTTCTTTTCTCACATATTCTCACCACTGACAACAACTATTGTGTAAAAAAAAAACAAAACAGATGGGAGAAGTAAAAAAAAAAAACACCAATTATAATTTAACACTCAACATAATGTACAATCTTACTTAATTCACAATTTCATACAGTATGTATATCCGGATGTCATTGCCAAATATTGCGGTAATTACTATAGTAGTTCCGGGCGGTAGATAGGTAAAAAAAAAAGCTCAAGTAGCGAATCGTAACGCAGCATGGGCGTGGC
>JAQFZQ010003642.1:0-10267 GCA_034696005.1 Glomeris marginata | reverse complement strand
ACTAAAAGTCGAAAATCTCCTAAACCGTGACAGATTTTTTCAATTCCGAAGACAGATTCGGAATCCTGGGAATATTTCCAATAACACTGCTTGGGTTTTGTGGCGATTGAGGCACACCGATGGCCTGTTTTTCGAGTCTATACTATGACAGCTAAAACGCAATCACCGAAATTCTTCAACTGAAATTGTCAATGTAATTACTTACCTCCCATTTTTACTGGACATTCCGTTCCTGGTCATTTTGTACGGTAGATCCCTTGTTCCAAGATTCTCAAGATCTCTTATGATTCCTTTATGGGAAATTATGCTTTCTCCCACTCTTTTCAACGCGTTTTTCAAATCGGCCTAGAAAGTAGAAAATAGGCTTAAATAACTGCAACTGTTATTTCATCAATCTGATCAAGATTAATAATACTTACCCTATCCAAAACGCGCAGGATCATGGATAGTTCGTATCTCGGCATATTGTAGCGGTAAAAGATAAATAGAAACGGCAATAAATCGGAAAATACTTAGTACGAGTGCGCGAGCCAAGGAATTGCGAGCATGCACGCCAAGATTGGCCAAGATGCACGCAGCGGTGGAGTTACATAAGCCTTTAGCAGAAGCGCCGGAAGAATACTAACCACCACCCGCCAGCACACAAACCACTTTCAAGCCGCCGCCAGGAAAATTCCTGACTAGCCACTTCAATAGACCTTTCTCCCCTTCCGCTACTGCGCATGCGCGCGACCATTCGCCACCTGGTGCACAAAGCTGAACCATTCCATGAGGTAGGAAAATCGCACGTCAATGCTATTTCAATGGCGGGCGTCTAACTTTAGCGATGGGTGATCGGCGTTTAAAATGACAGCCAGGGACATTTGGCTATTAAAAACATTAAATAGAATAGTAATCTTGCAAATCATGCCGATTTTGCTGAATAATTTTAAATTTGAAGATGCCTTTCACGCGATGAAAAACGCAACCATGTTATTTCCGCTCACAGAAGGGTTGGCGCCGTGCTCGCCAGGCGGCGCTGGCGCATTCTGCAAAAGGTCTATAGAAGAGATTGCAAAACTTATAGGCAACCAATCTAAACCAATTTTTCAAATCCCCAAATGAGGAAATTATGCTGCACGAATATTTTCGTTTGAAAGTGCAGCAATTTCATAACCACCTTTCCCAATTTTTCTGCAATTTCAAAATAAATTTAGTGCTTCAACTAATATTACAGCTAAATTAACCAACTACTATTCAAACCATATTTGATTTGGTAACGTAAGTATACACTCTAATTTATTACAGACCTCTCATAATATTGCATTTACACATTCACTACTTGTACACCGCACTTTGAAACCGCTCTACATGGCGTACATCTCATGTACCTCACTTAAATGGCTTGCTGGATGATACTGGAGTAGGTTTTAATCTTGGTGGCCATCGACATGTCCACGTACTTGTCTCCAATGCTCACCACCAGCCCTCCGATCAAAGAAGGGTCCACCTTCAAAAATAAACCATTGATTTAAATTCCCAAACCTTGCCCAAACCCACATTTCCAACATCGTTTCTGACCTTCGTGGACAAGTGCAGCACTTCTTCCTTCTTCAGAAAACTCTTTAAAGAAGTTTCCAGCTCTTTGAGGTAAGCTGGATCCAGTGGCTACAATAAAATAATACAACGATGTTAACTCCAATAATTATTTAGCAGAAATATTCACTCTAAAAACAGTCCTGTTCGTGAAGTGAAATGGTATCGAGGTTATTGGTGTAACAAACGATCCTTGGAATTCACGATTTGATATCGCACCATCAAACTTTTCAAGGTCCCAATGGAAAGGATCCAGAATTTTTGATTTGTTTACTTGAAGGTGCAAATGTTTTAGACTACATAATAAAGTTAGACATGTGGTCACCTTGGCCGAAGTCACTTCGCAAGAAACTTCTCCACGGTAGGCACTCATAATTCGTGCAAAAGCATTGCAGACACCACCAATCTTGTCAAACCTGCCGTTGTCCGCAAGAACAGCTGTACAATACAGACCAAATATTACTTTATATACTCCTATAAACATCCCAAAAACACACGTGGTATACCTCACCCATTAAATTTGTGGTAAGGTCAGTCGCATTCTTCTTTTTCATCACGTCCATAAGCGCTTCTGTCAAACCAAATATGATATTATAGTTGCCTATATATAGGCGAGCTTAATTTTCAACATAGCAATGAAAATTGCCACAAAATGTTACCTTTTTTCAACTGTATTTTTAATGTTGGGTCGGAAATGAATTCGTTCAACCTCTTGTCGGTCTTCAATAGATTCTAAAAAGACAAATTATACGAATCAAGATAATAACCCTAGCATTGGGAAGGTTTAGTTAGACTTTCTCATACTTACGCTGAATTCTTTAAGGTCTTTCTCCACGGCGGTCAGCTTGTTGTTCTTGGATGCTGCAGAGTAGAGTGCGGTTGCATACCGTCCTTCAGTGCCGAATATAGCAATTGGAGGCTGTATTGGAAACATTGTTTATTAATAAAGTCACTTCTTGATACAGTGTATTGGCAAAAATATGCAATTACAAAGGGTTATATCGAGTTATCAAATATTTGTGTAACATTTCCTAAATAGGTTTCCTTAATTTCCCTGTATAGATTATTTTACATTGATGAAATAATGAGAATATAACGATATAACTTGAACATGCCACGTGCTTAATGCTTAATCTTTGCTCAACACCCAACAAAATCTAAAAAAATTAAATAAAATAAAAATAATACAAACCTGTACTAACTTCAACTTCGACCCCGAAGTGCTAAATTGCCGGATCTGAAAATTGAAAAACTGTTATAGTTTTCATCCTAAAGCAGCTAAAACTATCACACTCACTCACTCACACACCACGTTCAATAAAAAAATTCCATCACTAAGCCTAACCTTTCTTCGAATCGACAAAATACAAGTTTGTTAGGCCTATTGAATGGAATTTCACATTCCAGATCAATCAAAACACTCTTACAAACTTTCATCGATCAGTTTGCCACTTACTTATTCGATAAATCCGCTTAATAACAGAATATAAACTCACCGCAAATCCCAAGCTCCTTGCAGCCATTTTGAAATCAGCAACAACAACCGCTACCGCTTCCTAGTCCCTTCCTACGATCAATAGTTGCGCCAGAGGACGCTAGAGGGAGCGCAAGTAACTGATAAATGCAAATGAAAAGCAATTTTATTGCATGAGGCACTTGACTGCGCAACACACTATGACGTCACCCATAGCAAAAACCCGCAATGACCGATGGAATATTGCGAGCAAATTGCAATACCTCAATAAAGTTGCGGAAGGCTAAACCTGGTGTTATGAGGCTTTCTCGAGTTCAGTAAACATTTTGGAAGGTCTACAAGGATGGCAAGCGTTTTGCCTCCAGTACCACCAACATTAAAACCTATACAACATTATCTGAAAACAGCGGTTGAACACGATCAGCGAGAACCGGTTGTTGCGTATTGGTGTACGTACTGAAATTGATGCGATGAAATTTAAAATGAATAGCTAATGTTAACTTCATAAAATACTCCTAACATTCTCAGGTCGGCTGTACGCTCTTCAAACTGGATTAAAAATCGACAAAAAGTCAAATGGATGTGCGCAACTGCTTGGAGCAATCATGGATTGGCTGGAAGAAGTATCACACATTTCCCTACTTCTGTGCAACATTATTGCATGGGCAGGGTTCCAGTGCAATAATGTTGCACGAAATACGTGGAAATGACTATACCTTTCGAGCAATAATATTGCGCACTGGCTAATGCCATGCAACAAAGTTGCGCATTCAATATTTTACACCTTAAAAATTGATATTAAACCAAGGGATCTTTTCCAGGCTAAGAAACAACTGCGTGGCAACGAGGCGGTTAGTAATGAAGTGGTAGCTCAGGCCCACTTGGAAAATTACGCTCTAAAATTATTCTTGTGGGCCGACACAGAAGACCGCGCGTCACGTTTCAATAAGCAAGTTTAAATTCAAATTTAGAATACATAAAACTATGGTAAGGACACATTCACATAAAAATTTAACCTGACAGAAATGTAGTCAAGGCTTTCTACACAGCTGGCATGTTATTTGACGTGCTCACTACATTTGGTGAATTAACGGAAGAGGCATGTACATAATTAATTTAAGAATTGGGCTTCACTAAATGTAATTACAAGAGTGACATCTCACTGTAGGTTGTGCACCACAGAAAATACGCCAAATGGAAAGCTGCATACATTCACAATTGTTTAAAAAATGGCGAGGTTCCCGTTCCCGGCCCAATGCAATCCGAAGGAGATGAAGATTTCGGAGGTTAATGTGCGGTCCTAATGTTAAAAGCCACATTTCATTTTAAATAAATGGTTCCCCTAAATGCTTTCTTTAGCTGTTGGTGGTGCCCCTGACCTGATCGGCGGACCCAGTCCTCAACATTTTCCTCCCGATGTTACCGGTCAAGATTACGAAGACGAGGGAATATGGACCCAGCAACCGCCACCTAACCAGAGCTTTCCTCAAAATCCACAACCTAAACCAAGGACCGTGCCACCACCTTCCAGTAACCCCTCAAACGGGATGTCTCCTTCCAGGCAACCCGCAGTCCCGACCGAACCCTCAGCGCAAATCCCACCATCTACGGAATATTCAGGTGATAAGCTCATCCGCGGCACCCAAATGCCACAGTGTTTGTTGCAGGATGATGACCATTAGCCAAATATGATGGTGTTCGGCTTTACTTGGGCCTTGAGCACATTGAATAGAAACCTTTCCAGGAAGCGTATTATAACCACTGAAAATGCAGTTGTTAGTTTTTAAATTATACCCGTATCAACGCTTGGGATTGCTAATAAATGTGTTACGTTTAAAGGGATGCCTGCGTTGAAACCAGATGATCTCATCAAGGCGCAGAAATATTGCAAATGGGCTGGCAGCGCGCTGCAGTACGAAGATGTCAAGAACGCAGTGGACAACCTACAAAAAGCCCTTCTACTTCTGACCACGGGAAAAGATTCGTGAAAAAGCACCGGACTCAAGACCATATAAATACCCGTTTAAAGTTGCGCACTGTAGGATTTTGTATTTTGTGGAAGTCATGCATTGTATCGCGTTGTTTGCATGATTTGAACTGCGTACTCGGTTCAAGTGATAGCCATAATAACATGGTTGCTCGTTTTGGAAATTGTAAGTTTTACTAATTGGAACTGAAATAAAGCTTGAATACGAAAGTAGTAATTTCAGACTGTGCAATGCTGTTCACGCGCCGCTTTCTTACAACACGGTTAATAAAATCGATAACTTTCATACAAAATTTCATTTTACCGGTTGTGTTGCGACGGTGAGAAAGGCTTGGTAGTGAGGTACCTTAATTGTGCTTTTGACGTTTCCAAAACCGCTTGACCGCATCGTGTCCAGCCCTGCTGACCACCATAAGCCGCTTGGCAGAGTTGTCCCAAGTCAGAACGTCGAGATCCTACAAAAGGGTAAACGGTATTTTCATTAAAGGGTTCTAAAGAATGGGTGCGTATGAAGGTACATACCCGTGCATAATTCCTGAGCAGTTCAAAATCATGCTGCGACAAAAACTGGTTGTAAAGTACACCTTCGGTAAACGAGAACCTGTCCCTTTCCATCTCCCACAACCTGATTTGATCCGTTACGGTTGGAGGAATTATAGGAGTCTGATAAGAATATTAAACGATGAAGAGGAAACTATAGACTTGTTCAGTTTAGTTCATTTCAACGTAATCCTTACGTGTTTCTGTGCTTCCGGATGAGAATGCATGCGAAGAAATGTTATGATCTGATCGGCCGTGATGCCGCTCTTCAAAGCTTGACGGATACTATCCCGGGTTATTATCGCCACGGAGAGATTAGGTAACCTGCGAATCATTTGTATATTGTATAATAAGTACCACAATGGTTCTGAACGACCTTCTCAAATAAATTTACCTGTACAACAGCTCTGTAAACAGCCCCAAAAGAGCAATTTGAAGATTGGACTCTAAAACAGACGGGAAGAAAAACAATATAATTTCATGGAAGCAAAACAAACAAGTTAAAAATGCTGGAAGATAATTACCCGTGTACGCATATACCCTGTAGTTTGTTTCAACTACTATAAATCCACTTTTAGCAGACTCAACCGTGCCGTGGGATATCCCCGTAGTCAGGTTTATGGCGAGTTGAGTTGGATAGAATCTCCCAGATTGTCTCTTTACAGAATTAAAACCCAATTTTATAAATGAACTGAAGCTTCAACAGGCTGTTTTCTATAAACATATGCATACCTTTCTTTGATAAATCATCCCAAATTCTCGCAGATGTTGAAGAAAAACCAACAATTGCTTACTCATCCCAGTCGTGCTGTAATCCTACATGGTAAAGGTACAATGTACAGTCAATACAATCATTGAAAAAACTCCTGTAATACTTATACTACAGTACTTTTTTCGCACCTGACCTAAGGTCATGAATCCAAGCTGGAACAAGAAACACAAGCATTCCACCATGTCCAGATTGCGAGCCTGCAGATGGAAACATAACCGGGATAAGTTTGACAATAATGTTACAATGTTCAAATATTTGATCATTACTTCTAACGTGTCCAGGTACTGCAGTATGAAATACCAAACTTGAGATAATGTATCCATAAGTAAGAATTGGAAACCAGATGGGGTTATAACCGGTTGACCACCAGGCTCATCGCTGCGTAAAGTAAAACAAATGTTATATATCGTACATATATGAAGGAAAATAGTTATTAAGTACTGCGATATAATATATGTAATTAATTGCAAGTACCTCCGTACGAGCTCCGCATGTTCTAGTACTCTTACGGCATCTGCGCTAACACCTTCGGTGGACTGTTGCGTGCATCCAACCAGATAATGCAACACACTCTGCAAAATTGAGGTTCTAATATACCTAATATACAAAACTCAAAATCCCAAGTGAAACTTGCGAGTCAACTCACTTCCCAACGTTGCATGGCATACCCTTCAAGAAATTGAACATCTCGTGCGTATTTATCTGGCTCTAATGTCATGCAATTCAGCCAAAGTTGGCCACTGGATACAAAAACAGACATACGGTGTTTAAATCCAAAATAAATGTTGATATTAGATATTTTTATAGTGATAATATTTACCCTCCCATGAGAGCAGTTTTCATGTGTTTCCTGAATGTCGGGTTCAGATCCCATCCGGGCAAACCTCCTGGAATTGCTGCATCCATCCATAATCTCAGATCACTCAATGTTTGCGTAGCAGTGCTAAAATCCCTTTAAAAAATAAACAAATTACACTATATATTATATCCACTCTTGATATTGTGATAAATTCTCCACTATCGAAATAAAATTACTTTATGTGAGAAACTGCAACCCATGAAGACACAACTGCCTTTGGAATTGGTTGATCGACGAACAGATTCCGCAGAATAAAATGCCTCGCAAGCTCCGGAAGCTCCCTGAATTACAAACAAATGCACTCATGTCGATCACATCGATACGAACATATAACAGATTTAGTGCAACGAAGCCCTGCCTCCTGTGCAAGCAAACAGCCAATCGCCTTCACACGTTTAAGTTAGCCTCCACTCCACTATCCGCTCAAAAGCAAAGGAATGCTTTTAAGAAAATAAAGTAAAGTGGCCCCAGCTCAGAGGCTAGCGTTTGTACAGCAATTGAGAGGCGTGGCATCGCTGCAGTCATAACTAATCTAAATATTCGCATTTGTATGACAGAATAACATAAATAGGGCTTTCAAGATACCGAAATACGGCTAAACACGTTGCAGGATGATTGTAGAGACCATCCAAGACATCTGTAGACAGTGACTTGAGATATTCGTGAAGCGTTTTGCAATGAAGTACTCGAAAAGTGTTCGCACTTGAAGAACCGCTCACAGCCATTTGTTTATGGCGGGAGAAATATGGCAAACCTGACGTGCCTAAATGTAACAATGAATGCAAAAAAATAAAAATAAAACAGTGAAATTGAAACCCAATTTAAAATAACATGGAAACACAAATAAAAACTATTAACATAAAAACATTTTTGCGCCATTAAAACATTAACCTATTTATTTTTTCGTTTTCTAAATGCTTCGAGCGAGGACTTTAATTACTTTCACAAGTATGGCAAACCAACGTGATCAAGAAATGAGAAAGTTTTAGTAACTAATAAATATATACGCGTAAATACTGTGTATTTAAAAGTATGTTTTTTTAAATAATTCAAACTGTCAATGTTTTTTATTTGATAGTTTGAAAAATACATTTACAATTTTTTCACATACATATGTCGCGGGCATCACCCTAGCAAAAAAATACATCAGTAAAAAAAATAACTGCTGTTTTGTGCCATAAAATGGTGCACAAAACAACAGTTTTTTTTAAAAAAAACAGGTATATTTTTGCTAGGGCAATTATATAATTATAATGTACTACATTATAAAATGAAACTTTATAAAATACTTATACAGTATAAGTATTTGCACAATTAAAAGATTAATTTTCATTACAGTAAAAGAAAAGTCACAAAATCTCTGTGGAAAATGCTAAATAAATTATTATCCCTCCCTATCCAGAAAGCCAGGGGGTCATCAAGTATGGAAGTCTCGATAAACCTATACGGTCAAACTTCGACGTCTAATAATTTTTTTTTAAATAATTTCCACAGAGATTTTGTTGAACCATGCACTTGCTTTCTTCATGACTTTTCTTCATCTTGACCAGAGAACAACAATTTGAGTAAATTTGGTTACACACGTGTGTCATTACAATAATCAACAGCTTTTTGTAATAAAGAACTCCACTTCAAATTTGGATACTGTGCCACCACAGTAAATCTTGATATTTTATAAATAAAACAGATTTTTCAATTTATTTTAAAACAATTATGTGAAGGTCAAATCGGACTTCCAGCAAATACGTACTGAAGCTAGAGAATGCAATTAACAATTAACAAAGAACATCTTATATTGATCAAGGACTTCTCAAAAAGATTCAACTATATAGAAAAAAGTTAACATGATACAGGAATTTAAAAAAGAACCTGTATTTGTAACTCATTATATCGAAGGTAATTACCTTCGACATATAAGGCTAGTATATAACAGTTTTATCACAAGCATGGCTTCACTAAGTGTTAATTCATCCGCGTGTGAATATGCACCGCAACAACATGAAAACACCAATCATAGTTAACATTTTCATTTTTCTACTTGTTAGCCATGCAGTTTTATCTTTGGAAGAACAATTAGATGTTGGACAAATTTTTCCAGAGTTGGAGATGACTGCGGTATTTTACTGCATGAATTTCTCTGCTTTCACAACAAGTGTGCAGCCTTGGCAAAAGTAGGATAATTATCACTACTACAATATCTTTCATAATAATTATTGTATATAATTACACTATAGTGTAAATATGTTATTTAATACCCAATTGGGAAAGGTAAGAATGCATAATATTATTCTTAACAAGCCAAGATTTAATTAACATATCCTACTTTCACTATAATCTTTTCATGGATGCACATGTGCAAAAGCTTGCATTTGTGAAATCAGGGAATACAGTTATTTAAAGTGAGCAAAATAACACAATTAGCTAAGTTAATTAATATGAATTAAGCCAGAAATAATTTCATACATGGGATATCCTGCGGAAACTCACACGCCAACTAGTTTTGACGGTTACTTGATAGAAATGCACAGAATCCCTGCCAAGTCTAGTAAGAAACCACCTATTTTGCTACAACATGGTTTGTTAAGTTCCTCTGACGAGTTCATCATTAACTACCCAAACCAAAGTTTAGGTAAGGTTACATGACATAAGCCTCTTACAAGCCTTTTCTTACATATTAAGGCAGTAAAATAATTTTTTTATAGAACTGAAAAATACTAATAATTATTTAACAGTATGCACTACATAGACAATTATTCTAGTATACATTTTATTAAACATTAATGTAAAAATTATGATAACCATGTGTGCAGCTTACATCCTACATGATGCGGGCTTCGATGTGTGGATGGGAAATTACCGCGGTAACATCTACAATACCCGGCATGTAAAATACAATTCCAATGACCGAGAATTTTGGGATTTCCAGTAAGTAAATTGTGCATTACTTTTCCAGTTTTCTAATTAGGTGCAACAAATCACACACTATTTAAAGGAGAAGTTCCAGGGTATTTTTGCTTATTTTTAATCGCAAAGACAATCATTTCCCTAAATTTGTTGAGT
>JAQFZQ010003641.1:0-10269 GCA_034696005.1 Glomeris marginata | reverse complement strand
TTTTTAAACTTTTTAAACTTTTTAAACTTTTTAAACTTTTTAAACTTTTTAAACTTTTTAAACTTTTTAAACTTTTTCTACTTTTTAAACTAACTTTTTAAACTTTTTAAACTTTTTAAACTTTTTTAACTTTATAAACTTTTTAAACTAACTTTTTAAACTTTTTAAACTTTTTAAACTTTTTAAACTTTTTAAACTTTTTAAACTTTTTAAACTAACCTTTTCAACTTTTTAAACTTTTCAAACTTTTTTGACTTTTTAAACTTTTTTAACTTTTTTAACTTTTTTAACTTTTTTAACTTTTTTTAACTTTTTAAACTTTTTAAACTAACTTTTTTAACTTTTTTAACTTTTTTAACTTTTTAAACTAACTTTTTTAACTTTTTTAACTTTTTTAACTTTTTTAACTTTTTAAACTTTTTAAACTTTTTAAACTTTTTAGACTTTTTTAACTTTAACATTTTAACTTTTTTAACTTTTTTAACTTTAACATTTTAACTTTTTTAACTTTTTTAACTTTAACATTTTAACTTTTTTAACTTTAACATTTTAACTTTTTTAACTTTTTTATTTTTTTTATTTATTTTTCATTTAATTTTTTTAATTTTTTTTTTAAATTTTTTTTACTGCCACCTAGTGATCATATTAAGAAACAAAAATAACATTTCATATTCCAGGATGTTATTTCCAAGGAAGTTATTACGACACGAACGAAGTAATTCGTCTTAATTGCAACACATGGTAATTTCAAAAATTATTTGAAATATAATTCATAATTTTAGTGCATAATTTGTTCCATTATTGGTCTTTAGTACCTGTAGAGTAATAAGTCCCACTGACTATCAGATGGTTTGCGAAGAAAAGACCTGTTTGGTTCGTCCCGAACTCATCAGTTACATTAACAGAGCCGAATACGGGTAATTATAAGTTTAAGCAAAAAATCCAAACTCTAAATCATATTATGTTTATAATTTAGATTTATTTTATGATTTTATGTATAATCTTTAGGTGGCAAGCAACAAACTACACATTTTTCTGGGGTAAGACCCTAGATGAAGGTGTCAAATCTTACCTAGGGACATGTCAGCCACAACACCAGGTAATTTACAGAGTGATATGTAAAATGTATGTGTAATATTATGAATTATAACTAATTATTTCTCAGGTTTTATCTCAAAGAACCGTAAAAGTTCCCGATGACGGTCGGCCATTGGAGCGCGATTTCGACAGTCGGCGAAGATGGCCCGGTTACATCCAACCAATCAGGGATCAGGGATCATTCCCTTCATCTTGGGCCATATCCACTGCTGGTAAATATCCCCATCCCTATTTTTAAGGTGCTCTAAAAAGTTTAAAAAGTTGCCGTTGCGAAGTTTTTCCGTGCGCTCCGCGTTCGCGCGAACTTTTTGTATTTTCCTTCCGTTTGCTAGGTCACGTAGAAAACACTGTTTCAATTTATTTATACATGTTCCTTGGGTTTACAGAAGCACCAAAAACGTTTTGTTTCTTTAGGGGCAAGTGGATATTTAACAGTTTGTTGTGAATTTCTCGCATTACGCTTACTTCGCTTAGTTCTTTTTCCTTTTCGTGAACTTCTCTTTTGGAAGGATGACATCCAATGACATTTGCTGTCATAAAATGAACAATTTAATGTTACAGTGTTACTTTACAGGGTGGGGTGCAAATAAATGAACAATGTTTGCTTGTGTGTAGATCTAGCTGCGGATAGACTGGCTATACAAAGTCAAGGAAGGCAGCGGACTCAGTTGTCGGCGCAGCAACTGATTTCTTGCGACGCGAGAAGACAATCTTCTTGCCAGAGTGGTTACACAGACAGAGCATGGCATTACCTATTTACATTTGGGTTCAGTTCAACAATCCATATTACATCCTTGAATAAAGATCAGTGCATCAAGTTAGCCGTGTATTAAAAGTCACGCGTTTCCTTTATTCCAGATTGGCATCGGAAGAGTGTTACCGATACGAAAGTGGGACAACAGGGATAAAAGGACCTTGTAAGATTCCTAGGAGTAGCAATAGACAGTATGTTTGGTGCCCAAGCACAGGGACCAATGGGAGACTTTACTCAAGTCCGCCGTCGTACCGACTTTCTTCGAACGAAGACGATATCATGCGCGAAATTCAGAACAATGGACCCGTGCAAGGTATATTTTACATTTGGTGGGATTAAATATTGAAAACTATTAGGGGAATATGTATTTGATTGGTTATTGCAGCTATTCTTCGATTGCGGGAAGATTTCTTCCTTTATCGATCGGGA
The DNA here is from genome assembly GCA_034696005.1 of Glomeris marginata. Taxonomy (NCBI): domain Eukaryota; kingdom Metazoa; phylum Arthropoda; class Diplopoda; order Glomerida; family Glomeridae; genus Glomeris; species Glomeris marginata. The sequence continues at coordinate 7,988 of JAQFZQ010003641.1, read as the reverse complement.
GTCTATCGATACTCGAACCCAACCGTAGCGACTGCAGGCGATGGCCACCAACACGGATACCATGCTGTTCGAATTGTGGGGTTGGTTCTTGTTAATATTCTATCTACTTTAATACATTTTCAGAAAGTTTGGTGCATTTATAAACCGTACAGAAAGTTTTGAAATGATGAATGTTGCGCGCCGCAGTGAAGCGAATCCTCGCGTGCAATGGGTTGTAAGAAGTTGACTGTGAAGAATGATGCATGAAAATAAACCTACAAGAGGTAGTTGCAACATGTCCTAGGTGCTAACCCTTTGTAAATGGGACATCACTTCACTGCAGCGCACATCATTCAACTCGGAACGTGACATTCACAACTTCCTCTATGGTTTATAAATGCACCAAACTTTCTGAAAGTAATTTTAAACCAACTAAATCCGATGCGCTCTTCAAGTTCCTAATTCGAAATGGTGCCCTATCTTGAACGGTTCAAAAGTTGGAACACGGATGACCTTGAAAAAATGGTCAAGGTCAGAAAATTTTGGCACCATTGAAAAGGGCACATACGATTTACTATTTGTCCGCTGTATTACTTTTTTGATACGTATCATGCGTAAAAAGTTATTAACAAGAGTTACAGACTTTTTATCCGCACTGTATTTAAGATTACATCATCCTGTCCCATTCCAAGATTGCACTTAACTCTTTATAGCAATTACCATACAACTAAAAGAATAGTTCCCCGGAAAATTTTAACATCGCGTCGCGATCGGTTGCCCCTAAAACTCTTTACGTAGCAAGTATGGCCAATTCAGATCATGGGCGCCATCTTGATTAGCCTTATAAATGGGGTTTGGCCAAAACTCTGTGTTCCTGATAGGCTGATGGATCTATCACATGATTACAGACACCATATTGATGAGTGAACACTTTTATGAGATGCCGATCTCGTCAAAGCGAATCTTAAGAAGGCATTCGTTGTGCTCTTTGTTCTGATTGGCTGTTTGATCTATCACGTGATTGCGGGCGCCATCTTGAAAAGCGTTATTTACATTCACCTATGCATTTATTATGTATTATATTTTGTAATAAGTTTAATTCATATATAATTACAGATGGGGAGTTGATCGCAGCCAAAGACGCGAAGTGAAATATTGGGTAAAACATTTTCTAACGCTTAACAAGTTTAAAGGTGAACTGACAAGGTTTTGTAACATACCCTGAAAAGTGTGTAATTCTATAGAATTGATGCCAATAAAACGATTGGAGCAAACAAAACTTTTTTAAAAAATGTATACAAAAAGTTACGAGTAGTTAAAGAGGGTGTCACAGAAGGACTGTGTCACAGCGCTGGTGTCACATTGTCCTGTTTTGGCTTATCAATGGCGCTCCAGTGTACGTATCTCACAATATACTATACTCAGTACACTTGATGCTTCAAATGGCCTCAAATTTTCAGACAATGTTCCTAAATTAGGGCCAATCGAACGCTAGTTTTTTCACGGTATGTTGCAAAACCTTGTCAGTTCACCTTTAATATCGGCTATTTTATGTTACAATAAGGTCTTTTTGCTTTGTTCCTATATTCTAGACTTGTGCAAACTCATGGGGAACAAACTGGGGGGAAGACGGCTTCTTCCGAATCGTGCGCGGCGAAAACGAATCCGAAGTTGAAAGCTTCGTTGTCGCTGTATGGGCCAAACCTACTGCCATATATGACCTAACAGACAATGAGCTACCTGATCCAGTTAGGACCTAAAATCTACTTACAGAGCTTACCAAACATATTCACTTTCCTGCTTCAGTGGCTTTAGATGTTCGCTTCGATGCGCGGTACGCGCATCGACTAAAGACTCGACTAAAGACCCCAGGACCTTTCTACAGGTGATTTCACCTCATTCACTGCCACAACAAACAATAGCTCCATATCTTCTCATTAACAATATACTAACTGTCTATATGTTTTAGTGTTTTGGTTGGATTTTATCGCGTGACGAGCGAAATACACGAAACGCGTGAATTACGTGCAATATATGCTCGCTACTGTGTCCAGTTTCTATTTTATTTTTTGTAAATATAGAGTGTTACAGTGCAATTAGCAAACTTCTCTGCAAACAGCTGTGTTTGTAATCTGGTATAAAACAGGCGGCATTTATTTATTTTTTAGCTTAAAAACTGCCAGAATTTACGCGTACTCGCGCGCGTAACTTTATTTCAATTATTTTCTCTGTAAAAATGATATATATGTATTAATGTATTCATTGTATATCAGTAATATAATAAGAATACATTTTATATTTACTTATTCAGCTTTGGGGAAAAATTCGAATGTAATCGTGATGTTCGTTGTCGCGTTTTCGAATCGTGGCGAACAAAATTCTTGTATTTGTGAAATTTATTATTGAATTTATGATTGAATTTATAATATTGTTACTGAAATTAGGTTTTCTATGGGGTAAGATTAGTGTAAGCCACATGTGTTCATTGCAATCCTTAAGTTATTATTAAACCTTTTGTGTGTGATTTTCAAATTTGCCGCTTAAACGTTTTTCAAGAGAATCAAATGATGAGTGGCGCCATCTGTAGGCAACAAAGGGATTTTTTATCACAGATTAGTTTCCATGAAATTATAGTAACAAACAAGATTACAATGTACATTCTTGTTATATCAAAAATTAGATTATATTTTTAACAAATTTTCATGATAAATTATCAGATATAGTAGATAAAGGGTTTATCAAATAATAAATATTATTTTCAAGATGTATAATTGGAAAAGCAATTGAATAATAGGTTGAACAGTGGCTCCACCTGGTTATCAGGTAGCTTAGGTACTATAATATTAGGTCATGTACTAAATAAGAAAGTCATAAGTAAAACCAAGAGCAAAACAGAGTTGCTAATTTCTACAACAAAATTAGAACAGAATTAATATTTATAAATTTAATTTGGAACAGAACTGAACTTTACAAATTTAGAACAGAACTGAACTTTATAAACTCATTTAGAACAAAACAGAACTTAAAAAACTCATTTAGAACAGAACTGAACTTTAGAAATTTTGAACAGAACTGAAATTTACAAAGTTAATTTAGAACAGAACTGAACTTTAGAAATTTAGAACAGAACTGAAATTTTCAAAGTTAATTTAGAACAGAACTGAACTTTACAAAGTTAAAACAGAACTGAACTTTACAAATTTAGAACGCAACTGAAATTTTCAAAGTTAATTTAGAACAGAACTGAAATTTACAAATTAATTTAGAACAGATCTGAAATTTAGAAATTTAGAACAGATCTGAAATTTACAAATTTAGAACAGAACTGAAATTTACAAATTTAGCACAGAACTGAAATTTACAAATTTAGCACAGAACTGCAATTTAGAAATTTAGAACAGAACTGAAATTTACAAATTAATTTAGAACAGAACTGAAATTTACAAATTAATTTAGAACAGAACTGAAATTTACAAATTAATTTAGAACAGAACTGAAATTTACAAATTTAGCACGGAATTGCAATTTAGAAATTTAGAACAGAACTGAAATTTATAAACTCATTCAGAACAAAACTGAACTTTAAAAACTCATTTAGAACAGAACTGAACTTTAAAAACTCATTTAGAACAGAACTGAAATTTAAAAATTTAGAACAGAACTGAAATTTAAAAATTTAGAACAGAACTGAAATTTACAAATTTGGAACAGAACTGAACTTTACAAATTTAGAACAGAACTGAACTTTATAAACTCATTTAGAACGCAACTGAAATTTACAAAGTTAATTTAGAACAGAACTGAAATTTACAAATTAATTTAGAACAAAACTGAAATTTACAAATTAATTTAGAACAGAACTGAAATTTACAAATTTAGCACAGAATTGCAATTTAGAAATTTAGAACAGAACTGAAATTTATAAACTCATTTAGAACAGAACTGAACTTTACAAACTCATTTAGAACAGAACTGAAATTTACAAAGTTAATTTAGAACAGAACTGAACTTTACAAAGTTAGAACAGAACTGAAATTTACAAATTTAGAACAGAACTGAAATTTACAAATTTAGAATAGAACTGAACTTTACCAATTTTGAACAGCACTGAACTTTGCAAACTCATTTAGAACAGAACTGAAATTTACAAATTTAGAACAGAACTGAAATTTACAAATTTAGAACAGAACTGAACTTTACAAATTTAATTTAAAACAGAACTGAACTTTACAAAGTTAATTTAGAACAGAACATGGAAAAATGTCAAAAACCGAAAAATATCGGTTCGAACCGGTTCAGAATTTTCATATTTCCAGCAAAAATAAAAGAAAACCGGAATTTTGTAGCTATAAGTTGTTTTCAAGTGTATAATAATAGGAAGCTTGGGATTGGCTCAAAGTTTCTCTCCCCTTCAATGGCCATGGTTTTGCCCACTAGTGACGTCACAAGCACGTGACTCAAAGGAAATTCGGTCACCTTTCAAAGCAGGAGCTTTCAAAGCACCTGAGTGCAGTTGTGAGTGTTAGATGTGCTCCATGTTAAAGCAATGAAAGGCTTAATTGCCAATAAGGAACCATCATAATGAACTTGTGGATGTTGTTGCTCATGTTCATTGGCCTCTGCCTTCAACAACCTAACGTCCAAGGTAACTAGAATAACTAGAATATACTTCAAACTTGCATCAACTTATTCGCAGGTGGCATTTTTACCTTGTATTTTAAACACATAACTTCCATATTGTTCCTTAAAAAATCAATTTAATTATTTTCTATTCATTATTAATAATTAATATAATTAATACGATGCATTTTAGAACTTGTTTAAGGATAAGTTTACTATTATTTCCGCGTGTTCGAGTTCACAGAAAAGGTCAGACAGGGTCATACCTTCCAGTGAACTTTTTAAAAAAACTGTTTAAAAACTTTTTCAAAACTTTTTAAAAACTTTTTAAGCCTACTTTTAATATTAGTAGCTTATAAATAATTAAAAAATATTTATTACACTTTATAAAATGTATAATAAAGTAAAGTGTAGACTACTTTAACAACTATACTATTTACCTAAGGTTTATTACATTTTAAATATAGCTGCAATAATTTAAATAATAATTTAAATAATAATAATAAATTGTAATTAATAAAAATTAATTGCAATAAAATAATAAATTAAATTTTAATAATATGGTTACTAAATCAAAGTATGACAGCAAACAGTATAAATCACAAATGATTATTATTTTACCTGATATTGGAAACCAGCCAATGGCGGAATTCAATGGAAAATATTATTTTAAATATTTAATATTGTTTTAAAATTCTTAGACATGTTACAATAATTTAATATTGCATTAATAAATATTACTAGATTAACTATTTCCGGTTTTGGCAGTTTACATACAAATTCCAACTATAGTAGTATTTATTTGATTATTTTTCTAATTTTAAAATGAAAATTTATAATTTAATTTAATTAGAATTTAATTTAATTGTATAATTCTAATAATTAAAATTTCAACGAATAGAATAAAAATTCCAACATTTTTTAGAGTATTTTGCACAGGGGATATACGTGTAATATTGTAACATGTTTCCGGAATAATTAAATAACTCGATAGAGCGTTTCAAAAACACATCCTCAAAATGGTTCCTGTCTGTTGGTCACAGTTTAAAAATCACCTACAATGTAGGCCTACTTTGAAACACAAGCCAATTGTCATGTGCAGCATTTGTTTAAAAGGGATGTATGTATTTAAAAGGTGAGGATAATCTCTCAGATCTGGCCCACATATCCCCCCTGAAGCTGCCATTTTGAACAGTGCAAAAAGTCACTTATATGCAACACACACACTATAGTTAAATGCGGAGTCAGTAATTTCAAATAATAGTCATTCATATTATAATTATTATATGTGACTGGACTGGATATATAACTAGCAATTATCATTGTGATGAAGTGTATGTACTCATTACAGTATATACCGTTATAAGAGATATAGTTTGTGCATTACGCGTAATGCGTAGGAATTTGGATCGATGCTTAATTTGCAGGAATGTAACAATTTTGTGCATGAATGTTGGAAAATCTGTGCAATGTTGTGCAGAAAGTTGTCAGGAAATATTTGCAGAACATTTTATGTAATATTATTAAAATTATTTTATGAAAAGCATTTTATATAAAATATTTTATGCAATTTAATGCAAAGTATTTTATGCAATTTAATGCAAAGTATTTTATGCAAATTATTTTATGCAATTTAATGCAAAGTGTTTTATGCAATTTAATGCAAAGTGTTTTATGCAATTTAATGCAAAATATATTATGCAATTTAATGCAAAGTTTTTTATGCAATTTAATGAAAAGTTTTTTATGCAATTTAATGCAAAGTGTTTTATGCAATTTAATGCAAAGCATTTTAGGAAGAATATTTTATGCAATATTATGCAGAACATTTTATGCATTATTCAAACTATTTTATGCAATTTAATGCAAAGTGTTCTATGCAATTTAATGCAAAGTGTTTTATGCAATTTAATGCAAAGTGTTTTATGCAATTTAATGCAAAGTGTTTTATGCAATATTATGCAAAGTATTTTAGGAAGAACATTTTATGTAAGATATGCAGAACATTTTATGCAATTTGTTGCAAAGCATTTTATGCAAAATTATGCAAAGTATATTATGCAAAGTAAATTATGCAATTGAATGCAAAGTATTTTATGCAATTTAATGTAAATAGGAAGAACATTTTATGCAAGATTATGCAGAACATTTTATGCATTATTCAAACTATTTTATGCAATTTAATGCAAAGTATTATATGCAATAGAATGCAAAGTATTATATGCAATTGAATGCAAAGTATTATATGCAATTGAATGCAAAGTATTTTATGCAAAGTATGTAATGCAATTTAATGCAATTTTATGCAATATTTTGGAAACCATTTTATGCAATTTTAAGCAATGTATTTTGTGCAAGTTAATGCAAAGTGTTTTAGGAAGAACATTTTATACAAGATTATGCAGAACATTTTTATGCAATGTTGCACAATTCCGAAGAAGTTATTGCAAAATTGCAATATTGTGCAGAATTGTACGTAATATACATATCACTTATTGCGCAATTTCTGTGCAATTTTGTACACAATTATCCATTAATTGTTGCTTTCTTATAAAATTCTCTTTGCATACGCATATTTGTGCACAATTCTGCAGAACTTATTGCACAAACACGTTATGCAATTTTATTTATAATGTTTTTTTGCAGAATATATTTGCAAAATTACAATTCCATGCACAATTATCCAGGGAAAAAATATCTTTTTGTAAAAATATTAACACAAATACAATTTTATGCACAATTCTGCATAACTTCTGCATAACGTAACGTGCAAGTAGAATTTTGCAAACAATTCTGGAGAATTAAAAAAATTCAATTCCTGGCTAGATCAGTCGGTAGAGCATGAGACTCTTCATTCAGGTCTTTTAATAGTCTATACAAAAGTTTTTTGTAGCTGGAGAAAAACAATTTACCAGTTTTGCAATGATGAAACGCAAACAAAATTGTTCTTGAAAGTGTTTTGAAGCCGGTAAACAAGCCACCGAAATTATTGCACATTATTTCTTTTCATTGTACATCTTTCGCGTGCCAAATAGGTTCTGTACATGCATAATTAAATATGAAGAAATAAATAAATATGTTTACTTAATGAAAATGTTGCCAATTCTTCAGAATGTATTACTACGTATTAAGATAATATATGTACAACATGAATTTCTGCTTCCACATTTGTTACATTGCAAGCTAAAAATGAACTGACAGGGTTTTGTAAGGTACCCTGATAATTGGTTTGTAAGTAGCTATGTGTGTCCCTTATACGCTGGTGCAACCAGAAATCCATTACAAATTAAAAAAAAGTTATACGTGTTTTAACGAGCAAAGCGTTTGTATGGTTTCTATGGAAAAGGCACTGAGAAAGGTACTGACTTTCGAACAACTGAGCCACACCT
>JAQFZQ010003640.1:0-10271 GCA_034696005.1 Glomeris marginata | reverse complement strand
TTAATATCTCGTTAACTATCGCGATTTTAGAAAAACTTATACAAACTTTCTATAGTTTGTTTTTGCGCACAACATATACAAATATCTTTCTTGGGTAAACTGTCCCTTTAAAATTTGTTGATGCTACAATTCAAAAACTAAAATAGTTTAAAATACGTATTCTGCAACAGCAATTACCGGTATTCCACAGGAAAAATGCAATTGATTTATGTGCATATTGTAATATACATGTACGTACATGGCGTACTTCCGCCTCTTTATTTTACACGGATATAATTTTGCAAACGTTCTCCAATCACCCTATTGTAACCGATTGACTGAACCCTCAATTCTCAATACACTACACCGAGCCCACGTTCGGTCCCTTGCACCACCCCCTCGTCATATTTCACGCGCCGGAAGTGCGTCACACGGCACTGTTACGTCACAACTTGGATCGATTGGATTGCGCGCCAAACTTTAGTCCTAAATTCCTGCTCGTTTTTCTCCAATAAAAAGGAAATTCGGTGGCGAAACACGCAACTCTACGCCTACACGTGCATTATGACATGACTAGCGCGTCACCTGCAACTCACCGATTGATGAACATATAGTGCATATCACGCAAACCATACAAGAAATAAACGCGAGTCGGGTGTCATGGCCAACAATGTAGTGACGTCACAACGCATTCTAATCCCGCCCCTTTTTCTCGCGCTTAACCTTCTTTACGCCTATTTAAACCAGTTTAATAATGAATGCGGCAAGTGAAATCTCCAGATGGAGGTTGGGGCTGCTATGTGGGATTATGGTTTTGAAGAGTTTTGTGGGAACTTGGTTGATGTTGGGTGGAAATCGATTTTTCGTGCTAACCGATTATCGATCATTTGGAGAATGACGTCATCGGCGCGCGTAATAACCTTCCACGGCGGCTAACTTTTAAGACGACCCAATCGATCAGCAACACACCGACCTTCAAACCACCCTTAATTACACAATATTATTCATTTGGCTTGGGTAAATGTCCTGGCATTGAATAAAATGTGCATTGTCAAGTTGTCATAGCCACATACTAGCTGCTTGTGTTTAAACTAAAGGTATAATGAAGTTTCATACCGAAGTAACATTTAAAGATATAATGACTATTAGCTTGCTATAGATAATTAACTATAGTCAGTGGATCAAGTACCAATGTACAGATTGGGCCATGACTGGTGCAATGGCGACCAAACTGGCAACATTATCAAGAGTAGATGAAGGTTGACATTATATAATAATATACAGGGTGGTCCGCTTTGGGCGCTTATGGCCTATAGTAACTTTGTAACGGTGAAATATAAGTGAGTAATGGTAACGGGAGTGAATAGGAAGTGCCCTATTCCGATTCCAAAAATGGTATTTCACATGACCTTGAGTGGCGGGGTCAAGGTTATTTTAAACCGCTAATGATAGAGAAGTATAATTCCAATTTGAAAGTTGAAGCCGACTATCGAATTAGACTGAAAACACTTATTGCACATTTGTTGTTATGCAAAGGTTTATTAGCTATGAATGTTCCTTTGCAGGAGTGATTTCGGTTTCAAAAATGTGCAATAATTGTTTTCAGTCTAATTTGATAGTGGCTTCAACTTTCAAATTGGAATTACTTGTCTATCATTAGCGGTTTAAAAGATAGCAATGCAATAACCTTGACGCCGCCACTCAAGGTCATGCGAAATACCATTTTTGGATTCGGCATAGGGCACTTCCTAATCACTCCCGTTACCATTCTTGCCATTACTCACGAATCTTTCATCGTTACAAAATTACTAGGCCAAAGCGCCCGACCACCCTGTATACGTTTGATGTTTTATAAACAACTCCATTGTGAACTATTTTGATGGTTTCTGTCAACACTGCATTTATTTTCTCATAGCTATAACTCGCAAACAGGAAACATCTCAAACAAAAAAGTAACGGAATCACACGCCGATACAGCGGATGGCTGTCTATGTCGAGAGTATATTTTGGGTTTGTGAACATGGTGTTCACCGTTGAAGCCCAGAAAACGCAATAAACACCAATAAATTAGACCTAATAGATGAAAGGACACTCTTTTATTTGAGCTTTATGTTGGTTTCTGTGCGATTTACAGAAACCTCGCAACAATTTCGCAAGTATTACCTTGGTACATATTACCGATTTTAGTGCACTTTTGCAACAGCACGCAACAAAACACTCCATACATTTTCTAGACAACATAATATAAATTTCTAATCATATGAATTTTCTACACGTTATTCCGCACAGCACAGTTTTTACGGATTTTGTATATCTTTAATAGTTTTTGAGTAAAAAAAAAGTGAAACATCATTTTTGTTGAAACTTAGGGAAGCGGGGTTTTCGCCAATTACTCAAAAACTATCAAAGATATCAAGAATCCGCAAAAACAGTGCTGTGTAGAATAATATGTAGAATATTCATATGATTAGAGATTTATATTATGTTGTCTAGAAAATGCATGGCATGTTGCGTGTCGTTGCAAAATTACACTAAAATCATGAATGTTTACGAAGTTTCTGTGAAACACACAGAAACCAACAAAGGCTCAAATAAACGAGCGTCCTTTGACCTATTAGGTATAATTTACTGGTGTTTATTGCGTTTTCTGGCCCTCAACACCATGTTTACAAACCCAAAATACTCTCGACCTAGACAGTTATCATTTCGGCATTTTTCCCAATGCAGGGTGATACGTCGTTATAAACAAGGATGACATAATAGAAAATGCGGTTTACAAAAACAATTTCCAACTGGAAATTCAACATGGGGGCCAACGATGCAATGACTTATTTATCCAATGGACAAAATGCAGTGTGGAAATAGTTATTGTTCACCAGTTATGGCACATTAAAAGCTAAAGTATATTGAAGTGTGTTCATTACATTGGGATCAGAATATAATTTGCTTAGCAACCAAAAAGCGACTTATCTGAGGACTGATGCATCATCAATAATGTAATTAACACTAAGCTGACTCAATATACATATATACTACATTTGTTCTGTTTGTTTTTTGTGAGTCACCACCATCTGTTCCATACAACTTTAGTTTAGCCATGGGGAAGTTACCAGGTACATTAAAAAGCATAACTGTGGAATTTTTGTGCTGGAAATTGGTGGCTCATTTCATCTGCTCAACAAATAGTTGTAACAAGGTTGCAACTGAACATTTAGAACACGCTGTTCAATCATTTTGCTAAGGTATGTATTATTTCTAGAGGTAAATATAGCAGATGAAACGTGTAAAATGTCCTCCAATGGAATCCACAAACTTTTAAAATGTTACATGGTTCTTCACGATGCAACTGCCAAATAATTATTTAAAGAGCGATCTGCAGACACACATTAGCAACTACCCCTTCACCTTTAAGAACAATAATAGCTCGGAATTCAACTGTATCTGCAGCGGAAAAGTTGCAGTTGCACGACACACTCGTCATCATAAAAAAAAATCTAGCCTTTTACGGACAGCCCACATTGGCAACATCAGTGTTAAAAACATCTAATTTGATTCATATAATTGCAACAAGTATACATTTATTGATAGTTTGTCTCTAAGTAATTTTGCACGCAACATGGGCGGGCAGCAATCACAACACACGACACATCCGTTCACCGAGCTGTACAATCTGTCAAGCATTCGTACACATTGTAATATTTAAAGCCAACGTCTCCTTAAATTTCCACTGCCACGACATATGGCATTGAACGTGGGCAACGCATACATGTGCTTGCTTGCCATGAGCGGGTCTTCAAGACCTCCGACCACACACCATGGAGTCATCGACGCGTTAAGAGCATTCTCCGAGAGATAAAACTACCTTCCACGTAAAGCGGCTGCCAGGGAACCGCTGCGTTTTGCCAAGTTCATAGCTTCTCTGAAGCGCTCGGAAAGGTTATCCTCGTTTGACTCGAACACGGGTGCGTCTCTCAACTTCACCTCGGAACCGGGATCGAGCAAGCGGCACAGCAGATCAGTAAGTTGTTCACGACTTTGTGCTACAAAAGGTCAAAGACGAGGTACGTATTATTTTGTGGAATTCTATCGAGTGAAGGTAGGTATAATTAGTAAAATTACTGACGTGAGTATTCTTCTCCTAATTTTGAACACCACTTTCTTCTGATTTCTTCGGCAGCATCATTGTCTGCCAGATCGTAGTCATCAGGGGCTTTTTGAGAGCTCAGTAGATTCATGCACGGCACCACATACTCGTTCATCAGCTGAAAAGCACCATCTGTTCCTGGAGCGTCCAACTCGAACATAGACAGAGCCGCATTGTTCAACATCTGTATATTGAAATTTTGTGTGTGAATTTTGAATAAAGTACTATAAAGGTCACAGGCACTTTACTACTACGGTTTTAATTTGTCTACATAACGAATTCTTCAAAATACGAATTTGCAATAACTCCTTAATTACAACCAACATCCTATCGCCTTTCTTTCCACTATAAAAGTGAAATAATTTTAAAAACGAGGTATGTGGGTTATCCGGAAAGTAATTGTCGCTGTTTATTTTAAGATGCATAGTTGTTTTAATGTCAAATGTTAATTAACAAAACGTTTAACAAGCCCAATAAGCCATTTTTTAAAATTATTACTTCACATGTTAAATTGTTTCTTGCTTTAAGAAATTTATAACATTCATAAAATATTAAGTCACATTGCAGCCAGTAATGGCAGTGCGTCTCCTGCATTCATTATTGGTTGTCGTCCAATAAATCAATTACTGAAGACGGTAGAAATTGATTTCCTTTACTGCGAATTGTTCCTCACATCTTTCATGTAGCCGACATCCGTTTAACAAATGTTTGACAGTTTAAATGAGGTCAAACCTGTAATAAGCTTGCTCAATACACATGCGGCAACAAGAATACAACGAACACAAAGACTAAAACAAGAGTTAGTTTAAACCAATGGAGGGCAAGTAAACCATGCTTACCAAAATACACTGCCTCCGATAGTATGCCAGCAGTTTAGAGTCAAGTCCTCTATGTGAGCCTTCCCCACTGCTAAGCAAGTCCTCATTCAAGGCACATCCACTCGCAATATATGGCAAAGCCTCTACATAGCTGGAAAACAAATATTCTCAGAAATGCTACAATGCAATAATATGACACTGCAGTCATCACTCACCATTCTTTGTGGAAGAATTCAAGTCCAGTGACAAACAGGCAAACAGTCTTACGGAAAGAAGAAAAATCTTGATGCCACTTCAAGTGAATACGTTCATGTTCGATGTCACGAAGCAATAGATTTGCACGCATCTCCTTCAAACGACGCATGGCCAATTTCTTTAATGGACTAATCCTATGGAAATACAGATCACTGATCATTCCATAAGCAGAAGCTACAGATAAATTGTTCCCTCACCTGCGATCCTGAAATGAATCGGTGACATAGGCAAACTGCTCCAGTAGTACCCATCTGATAAAAGGTTCAACCTTTACGTCATTCATCACCATATATCCCGCAATACTCTGAATTCGCAATTCGGACAAGTTGTTGGCAATATTATGCTGCTGCAGTCGGTTCAGTTCCGATTTCATCGCCTGCAAAGTAAAGTAAACGGATAGTTAACACCTTAAGTTTCATTTATAAATGTGTGATGATATTGCATTTACGGCAACCAAAGTTATTAGAGGTATAGCAACATGCCCGATACATTTATTCTTGAAGGAACGAGTCTTGATTTCCACATTAACTGTGGAGAAAATCAGCTTTATCCATGTTTTCATGCTCTGCCACTGCAATTAATTTCCAATATTCGAAGGAAGTTCAGTGCTATGCTTTAACCGTGATTTAATTTGAATGTATAATTACTTTAATCTTGATTGGTTAATAATGACTAAACGACAGTGAAACTTCGATAAGATGTTAAGTTCAGGGCCACAAAATCTTACCATTTAAGGTCGAAAATAGCATCACACTTAGGAAAACTTTAATTAGCTAAAAATTAGGGGTAATTATTCTAATCTGAATAGCCCTTTCGCTCAAACGTATAAATCAAGCCACAATTACATAAATATTGTACTTGCCAGAATACAAAATTAATATATTTACAACACATTTCATGAACAAGTTGTATTGTTTGATCATGTGGTCAGATAAATTTAGCTATCAGCAACAATTATGTAATAATTCATGTGTTTAATTGATTTTGTTTTTAATTTACACGAAGCACCAAGTTAAGTAGGACTTTTAGCATGAAAATCTATGTAAATTAGCCAACATTTTGGACAACTTACAACATCAGAGGGGTGAAGATTTATCCAGATGGCATCTTATCGAGGTTTTACTGAATATGAAAACACAATTCCAAATGAAAGGAACAGGATTTTATTATTTAAAAACCGAGTACAAATATTAATATGCATAACGTGTCCAAAACTATGAAGTTATGAACTTCATTAGATACGAAATTAAATAATCTTATATACAATACGTGGAATCGGGCGCACATAACACACGGATTATCATACCGCCGTTAAAACCTCCTCCAGATCCTCTGTCTCCATCGTTTCTGCAACCCGAGAGATGGCTTCAACAGTCACACGTTGAGCCAATGCAGCATGCCTGAACGTGATCGAAGCTACCACGGAGCAACCCTCTTCCGGTTCATCTTCACAATCGAGTCAAACAACAACTCTAGTTTTCACACGTGGAAACAAATCACCACATTCTGTGCTCGAAAACTTACCTTACCTTGATATGCTTTCTCACATCCCTTCACGCTTCCATCTGTATCTTCAGCCTTCTCATCCACCGCGCTACTGGTATTCATGGGGGTGTGGCCTTTGCGCAGCTCTTCTTCCCGTTGCAACTGCTCATCCCAGTTCTCATCGTTACATTGGAACGCCGTGGAATCCGTCGATCCTTGCCTCGGTTCCTGCAACTCAACATCCCATGTCGCATCCTCTTGGTACGCTGGTCCATGAACTGGATGCTGCTGTTGTTGCTGCTGATCTAAGTCCCATTTTGCTTGTTCCATCTTGAACTGATTGTTATCCTCTTCCACCAGTTTCCATAAATCGCTCGGAAAGATATCCAGTGCTACGTGAGAACCACCACCGTTCAACTCTGAAACGCAAAACACATGTTAAAAATAAACATGCATATGCAGAATCAATGTGATTAAACTATTTACTACACCGAGATACCAGTATTTTTCAAAGACAATTGCAGTTTTGTGCAACAGGAACTTACCTTTAACAAGTTCTTGGCAGTTGCTATCAATGTACATCAGGCAGTATGCACTAGCATTATGATAGCCACCCACAGATTCTTTCTGTAATTCATCCCATGATGCTTCAGTCACAGTAATGTCGTTAAATTTTAGCCACAGGTGAGAGTTGTGGTTGTACACGTAAGCCCAGTAATGTCCAGAAGCTGCTTGGCCTTCATGCACCAAAACAGCATGCAACCGGTATGGAACCTGCAATGTAATTTACAACTGATCAATAATCACTCCTAAACATATGATCATTCCCATGTCATCTTACTTTTTGCAATGATGGTTCATTATACATTGCGCTTATAGCATTGTCAATAGAAGAAATACTATCCTGAAGCTCTGTTATGATGACGGCAATCAAAGCAATCGCATCAATAACCGAAAACGAAATAAATCAACAATGACATATTAGCGTTTGGTTTTCAGACTATCCAATCTCATAATTTCACCTTTAACATCTGTTTCTACTTCAGTCCTCCACCTCGTCAAACAATTTTGCAACACCCGCAACTCTGTGTCCGAGACATGCCGCGGGCACGGTGTCGTAGGTGAAGTTCCAACTTGTCGATTCGGAGATGATGCACTGTTAACAGGGGAAGGAACTCGGCACGAGATTGCAACATCCGGTAGTGGGGTTTTAACAGGAGATTTGGAAGGTGTATCCGAGGCCATACTTTATAAAAATTAGCAAAAAATAAAATTCAGACAACATTTTACAGAAAACTCATCTTGAAAATGCGAGAGAAGGCAATTACAACAAAACAAAATCTTACCTTGTATTAGACTGTGGGGAAGCCATCTCTATATCTACAGCCATAGAATGGGTAGGCTCGGTTCTATTTTCAGCAAATTCCAAAGTATATTGCAACACGTCTTGCAATGGCACACGTTTCGGGCCCGATCCGTAACTAGTGTACCTAAATTCCCGTGATTTAACTTACGTGAACATCACTTTTTACAAGGCAGAATACAAACGGTGTCACTAAATTGCTAACCTTTCTAACCTACAACGAAGAGCTTCACGCCGTTCCTTAAGTTTGTACATTTCTTCACGTTTAGTTTTCGTTATATTTCTATTAGCCTCCATGTACCTAAATAAAACAAAAACCCCATCAATTCCCAAATACATTCTACCATCTTGAAATTTTTGTGTGTAGCAAATGCAACACACAACAGCTCAGAAATTGCCAATACCTATCCATGTAGATTACTTCCGGAAATTCAAAGTGATTATGTATTTTTTCCGGCCGCCCAAGGTGCTGGTTGAATTGAAATCTTGATAGCTCAAAAAGCAAAACAGGTGGAAGTTGCGTAAACCAATGCTAAGTTTGCAACAACAATAGTCTATTAAAATACATTTCCATTACTGATACCATATTACAACATTAACTAACTTCCTGTCCAGATTTGCTAAGCGGTTCGGCACTGTTTGTCTCAATTTCCTGCGCTGTGGCTGCTTCAAGGCTTTCGTGAATGTTGCGGAAACCGTTCACCTGCAATGGGTATTGTCCGAACGTCTCCTCGTTAGAAAACATGTGACCTGTAGCAAAAATAAAATGTTAATTCGGATTTATTAACAACAAGAATAACAAACAGTTAAAGACACACCTTCGTTAAGTCCCTCTGATCGAAACTGTCCGTAGAACAAGTCCAACATTGGGTTTCTTTTCCGATCACACTGGTCATCCTTTAAGCTGTCTTTTACAGCAGCAGGCAATTTGGTGGCTACGCTGGTTGCAGCGGTGGAATGCGATGGTGAAGCCGGTCTTGAACAATCCGACTTGAACGCATCTTCTAGCCACTCGAGCAGTTTGTGTGTGAACTCGCTGACATCCTGCAAAAACCAGTACAACCACATTATATACAACTATAATAAACCCAAACACGGGCTGTCCAACGGTCATATCTCTGGAAGTACACCTCGACAGAACTACGCCCGTATCAAGTCCGGTGACAAAAAATCACCTGCTGGTTATCAGAGCTTCCTAACTGAAACGCCTCTTTCAAAATGTCGACTGCCTTCGATGGGTCCACGTACTTCCTCTGCGTTCCCATCATCAGGCCAAACAGATTGCGCAACTCCTGCATAAAGATGAGGTTCCGCCTCTCCTGCGAACGCGCACACAAAAAACCTGTTCTGAAAGGTATGCAAGTTACTTCCCCATATTTTTAGTCCGATGTCAACTTACAGAAACATTCTGCATCGCATCATCTCCGTCCCATGGTTTAGGAGGTACAAAATTCACTACGAGGTGCCGAAACACGGGTAGATGAAATAAAGACTACAAGGGGGAAAGAGAAAGTACACAACTGGTTATTCATTTATTTAATGCAGATAGTAACCATTTAACTTGCCCTTTCCAACGCAATCGCCATTACCTGGATAACCGCACTGAACCAACATGTATTTCCCACATTCTTCATTCCAACCGGCCAACCCATCTGTCTTTTTCTTTCATGGGGGTTGAGTGGATCCTGCCAAACCTCCGCTCTCTTCCTCTTTGTTCCAGCTTTTGACTCTGCTAAACTCTGCTCCAAAACCCTACAGCCAACACAAAACAAAATCAAGTAAAACGTAATAATCTTTGTACACAATCGATAAACATTGCATTTTACTAACATGCTAATATCTTGTTCCTCGACTGTGACCTGTCCTCCAAGGACACCATGCTGCTGTTCCTGAAGACTTAGAGCAATGGCCTTCTGTAGTTCTTCCTTCTCCGAGGTTTCATTCGTTAAGTCTATCACACCTGATGAAAATTCAATCATACCAATATAATTTAAGCAATTCTAGAATAAGTTATCTATGCTCATTTGCGGAAAGTACATTTTGTGCATGCACATTTGCAACAAATAACTTTGCAAAACAGAAGTAGAATAAAATTGGACATCGGGTAATATATTGTTGATGCAAACAAGTGAGGAATTTAGCTCTGTAACCTTCAAGCATGGGAAATTTTTGAAGTATGATAGAACATTCGATATTCACATTCAGTGGCCCAAAACAGGAAGTATAG
>JAQFZQ010003639.1:0-10271 GCA_034696005.1 Glomeris marginata | reverse complement strand
ACGCTCCATTTTACTTGCACAAGTCAAACGTTGCAAGTAAATCGTCAAGTAAATGGTTGCGTGTGGACCGGCCTTTAGGTATAACACCAGAGTAAAAAGATATATTAGCTAGAGCAAACTCTATTAAATTGACCACTGCCTATATATACATACATATGTGGAGCCACTTGGACTAGTAACATGGAAACACCATTATACAAATGACCACACACAACATTTAAAAAGGTTATCTGCCTCCTGTAGCAATTCCTTTGCTCGGAGGAAAACATCTGTGTCGAAAGCCCAAGTTGAAGGTTCATATCAATAACGGTGTACCTAACCCTCAAAGATAACCGATCTGGAAAACAGTAGATCAATCTTCCTTTCCCCCCAAGGTGTATTTGGTTTCCATCGAGACAAAGATATAGTTAGTTATATAGAGAAAATACCTCAAGTTTCTTTGCTGAATTATTGTGAAACACTACACATCTGTCAGCAATAATAAAACGTTCAGACAGAATAAACCTTCCTGGAAGGTTTACTCCTTGCTTGCTCCTTGCAAGGAAACATTTCACACCTGATAGAATTTACAGGTTAGAACTTTTTATAATGATGATTTTCTAGAAAAAGGACAATTTTTAGCACCATCGATTACACTTAATGCCATATGGTAGGTATTTATAAAGAACATAGCAATAAAGTGTGTTGTAATGGCAAAATCGATGAAAATATCAAGATCCTGTTATTTTCCACAATCACTAGCTCCCCATGTTTGTAAATATACTGGGTATATTTTCCAATCCATTAAATCCATGTTCCTTCATAATTTTGACAGTTTTAAACACAACTGTTCTTTCTTTATAATGTCCCGATCACATAAACATTTATAACTTATTTCAATTGCAGTAGGTATACAGATAAAAAAATATACCTATTTTATTTCAAAAGTGGAAGGATAATGAAAAACGAGTTTGAAGAACAGGAAAGTATGATGTAACCTTTGATCGAATAGGCAACGTACTATTGCATCTATTTTTAGCATTTATGCAAATCAACCACCTCGTAGAGTAAACTTAGTTTGGTGTCATTAAATGGTTGAATTAAATGTTTTTAAATGCACCGATCATTTGAAAACATGTGGATTAAATTATGTTTCAGCAAGAGTCACACTTGTTCTAATAACACACCTTATTTCCACAGGTAACTCGCAAGGTGGATTAAAAGATTCACTGATTGATGGAGGCAACACGTGGCCAAGACATTTCCAACTATCTCAACTGGACAGCAAAGATGACGACGAAAAACGTAGTGGAAAATCCAATTACCTTAAAGAATCCCACAATGTTGGTCACAAGTTCATGCGATTCGGAAGAGACATTGGACACAACTTCATGCGTTTTGGAAGAACACCTTCAAGTTCTGCTGAAAACCAAGACACTGAAGACGACGACTTGCAAACTCTAACTGAAGACGATGACGCAATGGACTCTGATGACATTTTGCCTCTTTTATCTGACCAATGGTTGAACGGTTCTGGGGACGATGTTGAAATATCTCCTGATGATGTAACATTTGACCGAGTGATCAAGGACGCTGATTACAATAATAGACATAGTTTCATGCGTTTTGGACGAAATGGGCATAAATTTATGCGTTTTGGCAGGGGTGATGGTCATAATTTCATGAGATTTGGAAGAGGGGATGGTCACAAATTTTTAAGATTTGGTCGTCCTGAAGGTCATAATTTCTTAAGATTTGGACGTGCAGGAAATGGACATAAATTTTTACGTTTTGGGAGGGGAAATGGGCATAATTTCTTGCGGTTTGGGCGCTCTGATGAACATCTAGGGTCACATAACTCTCCGAATTTCATGGGTAATTTGGAGGAAGGTGAAGTTGATGTGTTGTCTTCTCAGCCTGATGGAAGTAGCAGCAATTCAGAAGGAGTTGCTGTTGCTCCACCTAATGCCATTGAAAATAAAATGAAACGCAGTGGACATATTTTCATGAGGTTCGGACGAAAGTAAAACTTATTTGGAAACCGGCAATTGTGGCAATATAAAATGTCGTTTGACAAGTGGAGTAGTAAATTTTTTCGCAATCAGGTGGTCTTGAAATTGAGTGAATTTGTTATTGGCCTGGAAAAAAATAACTCTGCAGAAAATTACACTTTACAGTAAAAACTTCTATACAAAAGATATCTGCAGAAAATATTCCATATAATTCTGCATTGTCTTACAGGAATTTGGTGGACAATAATGATTCAGGTGCTGCAGTAAAACTCGTACACCTGGTGGCGAAAAAAACGTACTTATCCCTCTCAAATTGACACCTCAGTTTGAGGAGCACAACGATGGTGACATTTTATGTTGCCACGATTTTCCATTAAACTACTTATATAATTCATGGCAATTATCCGAGTATTTATATGCGATTGTGATGATGATGTATTATAAATAGATGAAATTACTCGAATACAGACCGTTATCATTGGTCACAGATATTTACAGAATAAACGGCAGGTTGCAATATGTACTGGGTGGACCATTGGTATATTGTACCTAAAAGGGCACACTGACAATACACCTCAATTATTTTTGTTTTAAGAAACTCTAAATACCTATATAGAAAGCCAAATGAAATGAGCAAGATCCTGTCCAGTGTTTGCACGACTTCCAAGTTACCTATAGCTATTATTGCTGGCCAATAAACTTTTTATAATGGAATTACTATAATGGCAGTATGAACAGTGAACTCTGATAACGATTTACCTCAAATTGGATAACTGTTAGTTCATATTGCAGGCATTACAATACATGAATACAGTACAGCAATTTATGTTTATGGTTTTCCGAAATGATTAATTAATACGAATGAACAATGTACAAGCATGATCTGCCAAGGAGAAGCAATTACAATTTCTCATCTTACAAAAAGTACAAAAAGGAAGTTGAATTTATTTTGTATTGCAGGAATTGATTAAAATATTTCCATGTAAAATATTTTGCTTTCAGTATTATACATTGCTGCACAGCTTCCCTGCAGCAATAAAGTCTTCTCAGTTATATTATTCATATAAATAGATGCACGTATATTAATTGTCCACACAGAATTATCTAATAAAATAGTGATTATCCTATTGATCTCTTTATTTACAAGGCCCACCCTGTGTAAATATCAACACACAACAACCAATCACCACCGTTTACATTTCAACGATTTGGCAACAAGCATTTTAAAATGAACATTGTATGACAAACAATTGAGAAATATATACCCAGTACCATATCCAAGTCCATGATCAGCATTTAAGCATCATATCGATGGAAATAAAATACATGATATGTCGAAGTGATTCTGAAATCTGTTCCTATGAGTGTGGACGTATGACTTGTGGACCAGATGTATCATTATTATTAATTATGCACATATTTTCTTGACAGAATTTCAGTTCTGTTATAAGTGGTTGTACATAAATGTACGAAAAAGCGTTCGATGTTATTTATTTCAAATAGTATTGCTGATGGCGATGTATTGCTTCACCAATAACTTGTGCATATTGGTTAAAATATTGTATTTTTCGTCGGTGGAATTGGATTTTTCTTCCAATGCGTATTTTATTTTTGGTTGTGTCCCTGTGGTATATAAGGCATCAGAGCCGCAATAAAAGTCTCAATGACTTCTGTGAGGTTCCTAAATCATTAAACACATGCAATTTGGAGGGAGCATGCAAATGTGCACAAATTATACCGTAAGATATGTTATTTCAGGACAATCGAAATATCACATTAAGCAAATTTAATTACTATTGGTTTTGTGCTCAATGTGCTATTAGGTCACTGGATCGATGAAGAACAGAAAAGAGAAAATGGCGGCCAACTCCACGTGCAATGAACAGGAAATTTAGGTGTGGCATTATGCGCGCCAATAGCACAAGTATGTTATACAGAGAACAAGGAAAGGAAGATGTTACTAGTATAACAAGTTATAATTGACTTGCAATATCACCTTTGCTATTCCATGTTGATAAACAAAGAGAACTACTTTCTTTGAGGAGGAGTATAATCATGCAAACTTTGTGAAATAGTTACATATCTTAAGCTGCAAACAACTGCAGTGCATCAATATTTGACCAAGATATCTGTACAGATATACCCAAAAAAGATTTTTTATATGTTGTGTGCAAAAACTATAGAAAGTTAGTATAGGAAGTGCGAGTGGTGCAACGCGCATTCGATTTCACTCGAACGCGATTGGTGCCCTGGCCGGGATGAACTGTGAAACCAAGCCCCTTTCAAGACGGTTTTTATTTAATTTCTCGTTAACTATCGCAAATTGATTAATACTTCCTATACTAACTTTCTATTAGTTTGTTTTTGCGCACAACATATCAAAAAATCTTTTTTGGGTATACTGTCCCTTTAACAACTGCATTTCTATATCCTATAGAGACGTTCGATCTATTAATCACAGTCAAAATCCACACCACTTCCAAATGTGATTAATGATGGGCTTAAAGGTATTGTCCAATGCTGAATTAAGCTATAAATTCCAAGTTCTGGTGCATGATGACAAGCCACAGATGTCTCTGGTTGCAGTCTCGCATTGATTCATATTATATGGGATTGCGCACAACTGGATCTCCAGTGTGCAATAAATTTTGGTAATTCCCAAATACTGTAGCTATTGTTAGAGTTGTAGGGTTCAGGTGGTTCAAGTAATCTGACTTAAATGCAATAAAACTAATTTTGTGAGGTACCATATGGGTCACTTGTTCCCGTTTGGGCTAGCTTGTTGCAACATTATGGGCTGAAAACATGAATGAAAGTGCTTCATGTTCTTACATAAGTTAGCAAATGTATAAGTTATAGTGAGTTAGCTAACCATGTGTTTAGATAAGTGACACCTTTTCGCAAATGAATATTGACCTGGACAAAGTAGGCGGAGCTTCCAATAGGTTAGAAAAAATATATTTATTAGCTACTGTAGGGGCCACGAAAGTTGGGACTGGTAGCTCTGCCCTCATCAGGGTGCAAAATGGACTAGGTCCAAATAAAGGGGCGTGGGAATTTAAAGCCCACACCTGCATCTTTCCAACACAGAACAAGTGCGGGCATTAAATTCCCACACCCCCTTATCTGGACCTAGTCCATTTTGGCACCCTAATGAGGGTGGAGCTACGAGTCCCAACTTTCGTGGCCCCTACAGTAAGCACACTAACTTATAACTAAACTATAGCTGTAACAAAAATACTTATAGGAATATCGAATACAATCTTTGTATAATTAATACAATTAATACAAAAAGTGTATATTTATGAAAAACTGTAGAAACAACTGGAAACAACTTATTCATAGAACAAAGCAAATCATAAATAAAAGCTATATCAAAGCATCACTGAAGCTGTATTGGTTGGTATAATAATAACTAATTCATGAATAAGTTAGTGGTTTCCTTCCATTACATTTTATTATCCAATAGTTGGGCTTTTACATATTACTTCAGTGTAATTATTTTATGTTAAAGTATATAGCTGCTGCTGCTTCTGGATTATAGTATGCTTTCAGAAGTGGAATAAATGTCCAGCTTGTCCAATTTATTCTTCCTCAACATCACAATGGAGACTTTGTGGGCGACTTCGTCGATTATCCTTAAATCACATTTGTCTCCATTTTGGCAAGTGAGTAGTGTCCCATGTGAACTTATTTCTGTATTCAAAACTTTTGCATCTAGCACATCCGAAGATGAATTGTCACCATCTTCAGAGAGGGCGCTTATGGTGTCAGTGGCAAACACAGAATTAACACAAAGGTGAGTTTGCGAACGATTATAAGCGAAAGATGGCTCAATCTCGTTCACATTGGGTGATTTTGTTGAACCAGTCCTTTTGCGGTCTCCACAAATATGCCAGGTTGGACAACATTCACACAAGATCTCTCGAAACGCCTCCCGGTACTTGGCTGACATGACATTGTACAAGATTGGGTTCAGAGTTGCATTTGAGTAATATAAACAACCTGATTGTGACAAAGAAACAAGTGAATAATTAAACAATGACTTAAATTTGCTCAGTTGTTAGAAGGAAAACGATTAATTAATGTTGATTAAAGCAAACAATTGCTTCATTTCAGTGGAAAACTCCAGTCTAGAGTCTGCAGGTGAACTATTCATGTGCACTGGTGAGGAATTAATTAAGTAATAATGTCATGAATAGTTCTTAATTCTCAAGTAATTTTGCCATGACATGCATTCAATCACTGAAAACTCAGTGTTCATAATCAATAATTGAACATGAGCTCACACTACAGGAATGACCATATTTATTCTAGACATATTTTTAGAGCATGCAGGATGAAAGGCCAAGTGTTCATATTATTATTGAACACCTTTCAAATACATAACAGATTTTCTGTTGCACAATTTCAATTGTTTATTGAAGTTCTTGGGCATTTCATAAGTTGACAGTACTAATATTTAATACATATATTTACTAAAAAGTCTGTCACTAAAGCAATTGAGTAGGCGTGGCTTCTATTACTAGCTGTGTCCTTTCAATGAAAGTCGTCAGCCAATTGACCGATTTCAGTGTCCTTCCACTGACTAAAAATCGTTCAAAAATGGCGTCATTATAGAGGGTAACTTGTTGGCTGCCCATTAGGTGGCATATTTTGCCTTCTTATATATGGCCTCCATATTGGAAATTAGGGGGAAAACTTACTGAAATCGGTCAACAAGGAGCAAGAAAACACTGAATTGCATAAGTGAAACTAACTTTAATGGGAAACCAACTAAGGTAAGTTAATTAATTAACTGCAGGTGTCTTATAACATTTCGCAGGAGCTCAAGATGCACATGTACAAACAATATTGTTAATAATAGTTTATAATGTTCATTATCTGCTGTAAATACCTGCAAAATATAGAATTTCATTGACATGTCTTAGCCAATCTGGCCATGTGCGAGGATTTCCATACAAGAAAAGAAGACGTTGAGTATGAAATGGTGCCCAACAAATTGCAAATGCAATGACTACAGCAACTGCAATAAAATACACAAAATTTATTAATCACTTATAGATTATTTCCGTTCTATTCCATGATATTTTCAATTCCTGTGAAATCCAGTTCTAGATGGTGCAAGGACTTCTCTCCGAAGCGCTTTTGATGAACACAGCTAAAACCAATCGATTTTTACTTGGCTCACATATAGTTTTATGCCATTTGGTTCTTGCATTTCCATGTGGACTTTCATTAAAATCTGCATTATTTTATGCCTTATCAAAATCTACATGTTGTTATATTAAACTTTAGCTGCAGCTGCAATTGTTTATGCTGTGAATGTACAGCTCTGAAGTTGTTAAAGCAGTTATTTTGAGACATTTCCTCTAGCTGCAGTTCAATCACTAAACTATATGGTGATCACACCATGGTGTATGCATAAGTACTATATGCATTGTGTATGAGCAGTTAAAAAGTCAATACTTTCATCTGCGTTTGTCAAATGGTTATGATTTTGATTGAAAGTGTTCAAAACTGCAAATTCGGATTTGAATTCCTATTTTAAAATTATTCTCAAACATTAAATACTTCTTGGATCATTCTTGCTTCCTGAAATACAAAACAAAACCGATTATTGTTACATTCAAAGCATGAAAATGCATTCTATTTATGTGCAGCATACATTACAGCTGTATGACGTCACTGGGGCATCATGATGCAGTACGTTACTCCATATTAGAAGCTTATGGAGTCATCCGGCAAAGCATATCATATATTCACACACATACATACCCAGCATCCTAACGATGGCTTTTCTTGTGGAAAGCTTTCCTTCAGTTGCTTGCAGAGATTGACACTCGGAAGATTGAAGAGATGATCTTCTGAGTGCGATGGCAATTCGTATGTACAGAGCCATGATTAGTGCCATTGGAAGAGCAAAGAATAACACAGAAGAGAACCAAACCAGAGTCCGGAAGTAGAGATTGTCCGTTGGCATCATGCAGAAAGCAGATTCAGCTATAGTGTTACCAGAGCCAGGTGGAAAATCAACATAGTGTACTGATGTCAGCACAGCAAAAGGAACAGCACTGGCAGCAGCTATGCTCCAATTGACAGCAACAATCTTGGCAACCCGAGGAAGACTTGATGTAGTCTGTGCCAACAATGGATGACAAATGGCCACGTAGCGTTCAACAGTAAATGCTACTATTGTTAATACAGATGAATAGTTGTTCATTTCGGAGACGAATGCTCGGATCTTGCAGATGGCTTCACCCAAAACCCAAGGGTATTGTTGGTAAAATAGGCACAGGTCATTGGGCAACCCTGAAACATTAAACAATAATGAAATTGTTAGAATAAGTTATATGTTAACTTTATGAAATTGAAGATCTTCTCCATGCAGTGACATGCAGCTTAAAGTTTGTGAACATCTAATTCGCCTAAAACATATCATCAGATTTAATAAGCATTAAACATAACTATTTACTACTATAGATAGTAGTCTTTCCCATGAGAGAAAACGGTGCACAGTTCAAATAAATGGAATTGATCCACCTATAAATATACAGGGTGAGTCAGCTATAACTGTTGCATGGTTGGTATATGTCAAATGAATGCAAATATAAAAAAACAAGCATGTAAACATGATGTACACGTTGGGGGACATCTGCTTATGTGCACTTTGAGGACTTTGGAACACACAATCAGGGTGTTCGAAAATTCAGAATTTGTAACTTGCAAGATAGGCAGGTAGTATAAATTAGGGAAAACTACCAGTGAAGAATAAATCCCCAGCAAACTTCGGCCAGTAGCAATTAGTATAGTGTGATTTCGCCATCAAATTGTCTTCTTATCACACTATACAACATGTCAGTGTGTGTCATTTTCGCTAACTTGATGCTATAAACACTTGCCATAAGTTAATGGATGGCTGCCATTCAACTAATCGTGATCAGAATCATAGCATAACCTCTTTATATAACCTTCATATAACTGATACAGAGTAGGATTAGGGAACCATCTGCTGTGCATCAGTCTGTGCATCTTATTGTAGTTGTGTTAATCATAACTATATAGAGCAAATATAGTATATCGATCGGGAAAACTTTGTTATATATCCTTGCAAGAAAAATGTACAGAAAGTTTGTTGATGATTCTGCGTTTCTAAGCAAGTGATCCTAAATTTAGATTAACATAAAGAAATACAATTCCATTTTGATTTTCATATTGAAAAATATAACAATTGAACGACCTCTGGCAACTAAAACTGAAAATAGCTTATACTGTCAAGATTTATTAAAAAAAAATCAAATGTATACCAGCTAGATAAAAGTGTTTAATTTGTTATTGTACTAACAAAATCAAATGTGGCCGTATACATAAATGCCATAGTAGACTTGAAAGAAACTAATTCAAGTGCATGGCACTATTTCTGTTTTTCAAGGGTATTGTGACTCATGAGGGGAAGAAACCAGTTTAGAAAAGTTCTCTTTGACAGCCATCACCGGGCCTTGGTTCTCCTGGTCAACCCAATCAATGGCTTCCTGTAAAGCAGGGCCCCCATACTTAGCTATAAAGTTAGCGAACTAATGGAAGTGCTGCCTTTACTGTTCGCTAAATGTTAGCAAATTGTTTCGCAAAATTTCGGAAGTAAGCTTGAGGCAACACGAACTAGCGATGATTAGTCCATGTTCCAC
The DNA here is from genome assembly GCA_034696005.1 of Glomeris marginata. NCBI lineage: Eukaryota > Metazoa > Arthropoda > Diplopoda > Glomerida > Glomeridae > Glomeris > Glomeris marginata. The sequence continues at coordinate 595 of JAQFZQ010003639.1, read as the reverse complement.
CCAGAGTTGATAAAGCTAGCCCCTGACCTAGGAAACGGCAGCATCAGCTTCCGTTGAGAGGAGACTAATTACTTGAACGTTTGCTGTAAAAGTTGGGCACCAGCAAAGTGAATGTCTATAGACTTATAAACAATAAATATATAATACCGTTCACCAATACCACACACTAATACCTTTCATGCTAAGGTGACTATAGTCTGATTCTGAATGCGAACGGATTCTATACACCATCTGGCGTCTTAACCCGGGGGCCCTCTATCTCCAAGGTGACCATAGTCTTAGTTACTTAGGCAATTATAAGGCAAGCATAGGAACAGAAGTGATCTGGTACACATGCTTAACCCGGATGAGCACGTGTACCACAGAATGGAAGTATGTTCGCAGCAAAAACGTTCACTCTTGATGATCCCTCAAAGGGTGCACCTCCAGCATGCTTACAGTTCTTTACACCAGAGAAGGCACTTCAGTCCTCTTAGCCTCCCCCTAATTAGGCGAGCCAACTGGAAAGGACGGGGGTGCTCAGTGCAGTGCCAATTGCATGCACCTGTGTGTCTGTAGTTCTTGGAAATGCACTGAACAGAGCAACCCTGTCCTT
>JAQFZQ010003638.1:0-10274 GCA_034696005.1 Glomeris marginata | reverse complement strand
TATAGGGAACGTGCAAAGTTTTCCAGTGGCGCCACCAACAGCGCCACTGGAACTAAAAATAGGAGAGCGTTTTCGCCCTGATGAAGGATACATATGCGTATTTACACTTGGAAATTTTAAAGAGCGTTTTATACAACGAGTTTTGGAATAATATCAGGGAATGTAAGTTTATTTAAATGTAGCCTACGTATTTCTATATTTTAATTCTACTTGACTATACTTAATCTTACCTTTTCCGTCATTTGTCCGTGTGCAGACGTCATTGTGAGTTTAGCTAATAATTAAACGGTACGCGTTGTCTTGATTGAATAATCGTTTTTTCGAAAAACATCCGTGAACATAAAAGAACCGTAGCGTGTCAATACATATTAGAAACTAGTTGTCCACACGTTAGCTTAATTAGTTTTGCCTCGGTAACTTATAATGCACTTAATTTTTACAGTAGTTACGACACGATATGTTACCGAGTCAAAACTAATTAATCGAACGTAAGGAAAACGTGTTCTAAATATGTATTGACACGCTGCGGTACTTTTATGTTCACGGATACGTTTCGAAAAAACCATTATTTAATCAAGAAAACGCGTGCCGTTTAATTATTAGCAAAACTCACAGTGACATCTGCACATGGACACATGACGGAAAAGGTAAGATTAAGTATAGTCAAGTAGAATTAAAATATAAAAATATGTAAGTTACATTGAAATAAACTTACATTCACTGATATTATTCCAAAACTCGTTGTATAAAATGCTCTTTAAAATTCCCAAGCATAAATACGCATATGTATCCTTCATCAGGGCGAAAACGCTCTCCCATTTTTAGTTCCGCTCGTCGCCACCTCTGGCGCTGATTGAAAACACGCACGCTCCCTATAGGAATTGAATTTTTTATGATTGTTGGATATCTGATATTCATGTTTCCATGCACAAATATTATATGTGCAACTGTGTTAAATCAATAGTGTATGAAGTGAAATCCAATTATCCGGTGTTCAATGTTATATCCAACTATCACAAGTTCAAATGTTATATCCAACTATCACAAGTTCAAATGTTATATCCAACTATCAATTGTTCAAATGTTATATCCAACTAACAAATGTGAAAAACTTAGTTTGAATGCTACTGTTGACAAGTGTGGTCGTTTCAGATGTAGTTTTATACATGTGTGATATCACAATTAGATATTTTGTTCGTGTCTCCAGGCACAAATGTAATATTTCCAACTAAGTTATATCCAACTATTCAATGTGCAAATGTCGTGCAAATGTCAGAGCCTCTCTAACTCCTAGAAACGATTGCACTATTGTTGTTTGAGCTCCACAATCTTCAACAAGATCTTTTATTGGGCTTTGTCAGAAATATGTAGTTTCATGACATTTCTGTACTCCAGCTGTGTACACTGAAGAAGGTGTTTTCTCACGAGAGACATTAGAGAGGTTCTGCTGCGACGTCCAACGTTTACGGCAACGGCGGGGAAACGTTCCTATTAGTTAACATGGGAAGAAACCTTTGACCCTGGTCGTCCAGGCGTTATACTATTAGCCTCGCGTTTATAACCACCTTCTAAATCCAGTTTTATAAGTAAAGGTTTGGGGAAAAACGCGAGGTTCATAGCAATATCGTTTGGACGACCAGGGTCAAAGGTTTCTTCCCATGTTAACTAATAGGGACGTTTCCCCGCCGTTGCCGTAGACGTTGGACGTCCAGCAGAACCTCTCTAATGAAATCAGGATGTCGGGTGATATGAATTCCTGAAAACATGCCAGGTATTCATGAATGTAAGTTATGAATCATCATGTGAACTCAAACTAACTTCTGCAGCGGAAGCAAAAGCTGCCTTGTCGGACTGGAGAGTGGCGTCACTTGTATGCCTATTACTTTTCTGCACTTAATGACATGCCCATGTTCATCCACAAGTGCATTCCCCTGGACATCCAACACATGGTGCGGACACAATTGCTGCAGTGTACCCTGTTATCAGTAAACCAAGTTGGACGAAAAAGTTTCAGCTTTTTGATTTGCAGCATCTCGCTGCTGGGTGGGTTTCTTCCATCCCAAGATACCCTCCAAAAACAAATTCATTAAACCGAATAACTGCTAGCAATGCATCAGCATGCCTAATTTCACCCATGCTGGGACCTATAACAAGGAGAATAATTGAACCCATTTTTACTAAGTTTATTTAAGTTTGTCATGCATGGTGTTGGTGTGTTTGTGTTTGTCATCCACAAATGAGGTATGTTCGACTATTTGACAGATCACATCATGAAAAGTAAGAAATACATTGGGTTCTGAATGTAGGAAATTGTCCTCAAAGGGTAAACATTGACTGTTTCCCCCAAATTGCCTCAAATAGTACTATATAAAGATGGCAGGGGTTATCAATTAAGCATGTAAGTAGTATAGCAGGGCGGTTGAGCGAACGGAAGTGACTTCACAACCGCTTCCGGCTCTTCCCAATTCCGATTTATTCAGTCCTATCTGATCATGTTCTGGCTCCTCCCACTTTTGGTTCATTAACCTGGGTTCATATCTGGCAACAGGTACGGGGAGGAACTTCTTCATGAAACAAACGAATATTTGACATTGCATCACGTAATTCAAGGGCCACATTCAACTGCTGCAACACCAAATCGCGCTCTTGCACTTCAAAATATGTCTTGCACTTTCCATCCCACTGTTCCAGCTGTACCATTAACCGATTACCAGCCAATTTTCAATCGTCCCGGTGTATGCCCCAGATGTTGTCATTATACACAATAGGCGGTTGGGTGGTATTTTATGCCAAAACAACAAATTTTAAAGAAAATTCCCACCCGACCCTCTGCGATTTCAATCACATTTGCAGGGGATAATACTTAATATCTGGTGTTCAAAAGAGTTGGAAAGAAATGGAATACAAGGAAATTTGTTAAGAAATATTAAAATGATTTATGGAAAAACAGTAAATCAAGTAAGAGGGAATATGGGATTAACAGAAGAATTCATGACATCTAAAGGTGTGAGACAGGTATGACCTTTAAGCCCATTATTATTTAATATATACAGGGTGTCAACTTTAGAACTGACCCAGGACTTTTTTTTGAAAGTGGTTAGAGATAAGTGAGAAATTGTAATGGAAGTGAATAGGAAGTGTCCTATGCCAATCCCGAATTTGGTATCAAACATGACCTTGAGTTCCCGCTTCAAGGTCATTCCATTTCTATCTCCCAAACCGCTAGAGATAGGCCACTAGTTCCAATTTGAAAGTTGTAGCCCAACATGGAATTAGTCTGAAACAACTTTTTATTATTTTAGGACCGATACGTATTGCACCAGGAGTAACAATTGAAATGTATGACCCATCAGAAACACATGTCAACAGTAGGCATTCAGGGTCAGGATGGAAGGAACCAAGAGTAGGCAGTGTGCACAATGTTTATTCATTTAGCTGTCATTGAACTTTAGGTACAAGGTACAACTTTTGGTTTAAGTTTCATACGAAAATTAACAAACACAAATGAAGAATGCAAAGTGCAAGTAAAACCAAAGCACATGTCACGCATTTAAAGGAAAATACAGTATTTTGCAATGATCTCAAGGCAGGACATGCTCAAAGCGGCATCCTTCTGCAGCTATGCAGTACTGTAAACGAGTTATGAGAATTTCACGCACTTTGTGAAGAGTAGCAGCATCAATACTTCAAATTTATGTTGTAGTACCGTGTTTGAGATCATCAAGACTTCTGGGCCCAGACTTGTAAACTTCATTTGTTACATAGCCCCACAAAAAGAAATCCAGTGCAGACATGTCAGGAGACCTTGGAGGCCATTCCATAGTGGCACTGCCTGGCACAAGCCATTGTTCATTGAAGGTCGTGGATAAATGATTCCTCACTGCAAGAGTCTTATGGGGTGGAGCACTATCATGTTGGTACCAAACATACTGCAGATGCCGTAGCGGCACTGTTTCCAAAACGTTTTCCACGTAATGTTGTAGCAATTGCAGATAACGTGCCCCATTCAGTGCCCTCGTACCTTCCCTTCTAACCCTGAATGACCACTGTTGACATTCGTTTCCGCTGGGTCATACATTGTTATTCCTGGTGCTATACACATTGGTTCTAAAATAATAAAAAGTTACGTTTCAGACTAATTCCACGTTCGGTTACAATTTTCAAATTGGAACTAGTAGCCTATCTCTAACATTTTCGGAGATAGAAATGGGATGACCTTGAAGCGGGTACTCAAGGTCATGTTGGATACCATATTCGTGTTAGGCATAGGGCACTTCCTATTCACTCCCATTACAATTTCTCACTTATCTCTAACCACTTCCAAATAAAAGTCCTGGGTCAGTTCTAAAGTTGACACCCTGTATAGCAGGGTTAGATAAATTTCTTCAAGCAGAGCAAGAGGGGGGTGTGGTATTAAATAGAAATAAGATCTACATGCTAGCCTATGCTGACGATATAGTAATCTTAGCAAGAACAACAAAAGAATTGCAAAGATTAATAGATAGATTAGGAAAATTTTTAGAAAAGAAACAACTAATATTAAATGTAGCTAAAACAAAAGTAATGGCATTTAGGAAAGGTGGCAGAGGAGCAAGAGATGAGGTATGGATGTGGAAAGGATTACAGATTGAAAAAGTGAAATAATTTAAATATTTAGGATATATGTTTCAACAAGGGAATGGAAGGGAATCACACTTGAGAATGTTAGCAAAGAAAGCAAGAATTGCACTAAATAAAATTTGGGGAATAGGTGAAAGAAGTTCCCAGAGGATTTCCAACTAAGAATGAAACTATATGACTCAATGGTGACATCAATACTAATGTACGGTAGTGAAATATGGGGATGGGAGAAGTGGGAAGGACTTGAACAAATAAAAGCAAAATACATTAGATGGATATTGGGACTTAAATGGAATACACCAAAATATTTAGTGATTGCAGAAGGTGGAGGAGTAGAAGAGAGAGCGAGGGTTATAAAACGGGCATTCATAAATGAAGAGAAAGTAGCAAAGTTTCAGGATGGACGCTGGGTAATGGTGTGTTTGAAATGGAATACTGAAAAAAGAAATACGAATTTGGGAAAGTGGAGAGAAAAGAAAAGAAAAGCGTTGGGGGAACTGGGGTTGTTGGAAGAAGAGATGGAAAGGATGAAAATTGAAGGAAGAGATGTATATGGGATTTTAAAACAAAGAATAGGTGATATTGAGAAACAAAAAAGGCAAGCGAAAATAAGGGAATCAAAATATAATGTCGAATATAAAGAAATTATACCAAAGGAGGGTACTGCGGAGTATTTAATAAAATAATAAGGAATTGCAAGTGTTAGCAAGGTTTCGGTTGGTGTGTTTTGTCAAAGCATGCGAGTATTGGAGAGAGAAAGATGAAAAGGTATGTAGGGTATGTGGAGAAGAGGAAGAAACATTAAAACACCTACTGAAAGATTGTAAGAATATAGAGCATAGAGAATGCCCAAATAAAAGCAGAGAATGGTACAAAACATTGAGTGAAAAAGGGGAAGGTGTACATTGGTTAAGTAAATTAGTAGATATTGTAGGGGAAAATAGTTTGGCAGGCAGGTCAGAATAGTATAGTAGTGTAAAGTTTGGAGTTTTATACTATAATTGATCCATCACACTAACTATTAGTATAATGAAGGAATGTAAAAGTGGTTGTTGTAAACCCTCTTTCTAACCCCAAGTAGGGGAAGAAATAAAGAAATACAATACAATACTTAATATCATATATGACAATTTATTTCCCGATTCTGGATGTTATACTCTATTGTAAAAAATTTGATAGACGTATACCTACTGGCATTCCTCTGCAAATGGGATACAAATTGTGGTCCGTGAAATAGTGATCAAAACGACATGGCATGTATTGTTTGCCTGTCAATATTTCTCGTTTTATGTTCTCTAGTGAGCTGGAATTTTTTACCTGCACACATGGATTAGTTATAAAACAGTTCTGATAGTTTCAGGCTTTCTGGCCTAGTGGTGTTTTTGTAATGATGCTGCAAACTTGTTTCATCGCGAAAGTGCTCCATATTTGACACCAATTTTTTGGATGTCCGCGTAAATTTAGAATTCCAATATTTTGTGGGAAGTGAATCTTGTATATGTACGTTACTTGATAAAAAGTTGGTTGGGGAACCTCTTCTGGTTTGGCGGCAAAAAATTGTTAATTTTTTTTACAAAAATCAGTAAAGACAGATTATGAAATTTTAATACAACAATGCCTAATAATTGGAATACATACAAAACTATATCACAACTGCAATGCTTTTAATGTTTAAACGTAGCCCATCTTTTAATATACACACATTTAACACTTTTTAAATCTGTATCGGACAGGCGGTATTGCCGGCCACTACTCTCAACAGATGGAGCATTTGTCACACAAAGAACATCATGAAATGGCATCCAACAACAGCTTCTATCTTGATTTCCAGGCCAACTTAAAACTGTGCCTTTTTGTTCCATAAATTTAATAAACACATCCTGGTCTTCATCAGACCTGTCCATGATGCTGCCGACATACCATTCTGCATCATACATACACGCAACCCATTTTCCTGGCTGATATTGGTCATAATGAACTTCAATGTCACCATCCTTTTGCCGCAGCGTAATCAAAGTGTATGTTGCATCTGCAGATACTCACTTCATGTGTAGGTTTCCATCTGAAGTCGGAATAAAAGCATGGTGGCTTCTCGTGCCAGGGATTGTTTTTGCTGTAAGGTATCTCTCCTCAAGGGCCAAAGATGTGGAATGAGATTTTACGTCTGTGGCACAAACATAAATGAATGTTATATTTGAGATGTTTTCTTTGCACCATGTAACCATTTGGGCTAGAGTTGTAATTTGGTTTTCAAATGGGGCTTGCAAGCTGGCTCTTGCCAGTAATCGCTTCACAGTCCCACCTATTCTATCACATGGGCTTTTTCCATGGCATGAGGCAAAGAAATGCCATTCTGCATCAATCCCCAAGTCTGAATTGTGGAGCACCAAATTAACAAAGTTCTTGATGTTTTTGTACTGGCTTGCTGCTCCATCACTAATATATATGTTTGCACAGTCATGGAATTTGTATCTTCAGGTCTGCAGTAACTTTGCTGATGAATGCATGTACAGCATTGGCATCATGGGTCAAGCAGTCCGAAATTACACAATAACTTCTGCAGTTGATTTTACCATCATCATAACGAAAATAAACACAAAATGGGTGCAGTGTTGCTTGGCTGTTATCCCAGTGATAACCCTGAACTGCGTCCTGTATAATAAAGCTGTAATTTTCCGTGAAAACAAGTAACACAATCCCATCATTTGCAGTAATGTTTTCTTTTGTGTCCTTTAAGAACATATCCTGAGATTTAGCAATGAAATGATGCTGTGCTAAATCTGTAATGACAGTAACGTCACCTGTATCACTCAAGTTATTATCTCGTGCAGGCCACATTGAGTTTTTTCTTAGCTCACAAATGTTGCTGTAGTTTTCCAAATAATTCTTAATAGCTACAATGCTTTCAAATGATTATTTATTGCATTTTAGTAGGCCAGCCCTATCCAAGGGTAGCACAGACCCAATGCATAAATTGGATGTTTGATCATACTCTAGACTTTGGACTATTCCTGTAGCATCCTCCCAGGGTTGCGAGGGAATGCAGACATATGCTGCAAAAGTAGGACAAAACAACATGGTTAGCTAGCGAAACTAAGGCCATTTCCTATCGACTACCATTGGAAGGGATGCTTGAATAAAAATTTGGTGGCTCAAAGAAAGGGCTCCAAGGACATCACATATTTCAGAAGGGTCGCGACGCAGGTGGCTGCCCAAAAAAAGGTGTGCTTCTAAAACAGTTTTCACAGTATTTTGGAAGCATTTAGGTTGCTGATATCGTGTGCATACACTTTTAGGCACATTAATATAATTTCCCATTGCTTTGCATGTTGATTTGAAAAACTTATGAACTGCCTCAAACCCCATTCACCAAAATTGCTTCAGAGGACCAATTTTCTGTATTGCCTCCACATAGTGGACCATGTGATGGTGTTTAGGCCGTAATTTATTCCCAGTCACAATTTTGTACATACGAGGGCTGTCCAAAAAGTATCCGACCTAATTTTTATTCTCAGTTGGCAATTACAATTTAATCGTGATACTTGGCAGAGGGTTAGAAGGGACATTCAGGAGTATGTGTGTTTTTTACGACTTGATAACATGTACGGTTGCATCAGTGGATGACAGATTGAGTTGCTGTCCAACAAATGTTTGGCGGGTTCTTGTTTGCTCAAAATGGCAGAGCAATTAGACCAACGACTGCATAAAATTTTGCCAAAAACTTGGCGATGGACAGACGGAAACAATCGGTAAAATTCAGCGTGCTTTTGGAGAAGATGCAATGGTGGGCACTCAAATTATTCAAAATTTTAAAATGTTTAATAGTTTTTTGGACAGACTAATAATCCGCCGATCATGTGTCACAACGCGGTACATATACGTTACGACGCTTTTGCTGTGGCATTAAAAACCTAACCTAACCTAATTTAAACTAACTACCATCCTACGTTCCGAGGCTTCTGCTGTCACGTGGGAAAACCTAACCTAACCTAATTTAAACTAACTAACTAAACTATCGTACGTTAACGATCGCTTCCACGATCGCTTCCTCTGTCGTGGTACGAATTGTGACGTCATATTACGTAAATTCGGCAAACGGCGCTGTTTGGCAGAATGACGGTAACATATACACTTCAGGATTTTCTGAGAAAACGTTTCTGTTTAAAATTGTCAAATATCCTGGCTTTTCTAGACATTGCTTTATTGTTTGTGTTATTGACACATATTGCATTTCAATTCTCTTGTAAATTTGCATTTCCTGGTCACCTCTAGAAGCGAATGCAATGTCACTGTCCAGCGTATATTCCTTGGGGCATATGAGCTGATGATTTAAGAGCAAGAAAGTTTTTAGCATGTGTGTAGTCCGTACAGAACTCAGTGGATTCTGCATTGCATCTAAAGCTGAGCTGGTTTCTGGTGCACCTTGCTTTTTAGAATGATTTACAATTCCTTTGCACAAGACAATCATTTCATCTACTAGTACTTCTGCATGGTTAATTATTGTTTCAGAAGCAGATGAAACCTGCAGCTGCTTTCTTCACTTTTTCTTGCTGCTTTTCAGAATACACTTGACATGTGTCATTCCTTTCCTGTACATGTCGTTCAGTAGTTTTGCTCAAAATTATTCCGGCGTCATATTCATTTTGAGGACTTGTTGCAAATGCATCACATGTAGAACGTGGCAACATTTGTTCGATAGCCTTATTTCCACAAGTAGTATCTCTTATATGCCGTAAAAATGACTTTCTGAAATATTTACCATTGCATGTCAGGCATTTGTAAATACTGTAATCATGTAAATACTAATGTTCTTTCAAGTGTCTTAAAAACATGTTGTATGAATTTGTTATGCAAGAACACTTGAAGCATACTCGTGATGGTTCGTTGGTTGATTTGCAGAACGTTTGCATGGCATTTAGAATTTTTTTCCGCGGTCCCAGTTTGGGGACAAAGGGTTTTATGTGGGAGTCAGATAATGAGAAGAATGTATCATCATCAATTTCTTCTTCTGTTGAATGAATTTACAAATATAAATACACTGACGCATATAAGTTATTATATATCACTATTATGTATAATATATAATTATTATTGTTATAATATATTATTATTAATATATATTTTTACATGTATCATTATTATTATATATAGATTAAAAAATATAAAACACTTATATAATAAATACAATTTCTCATAATGCCTTATATCAAAATAATTAATCAGCATAACCTGAAAAACATGTATTGCATTAGCAATAAAAGCCAAAACAAAATGATTTGATTAACTTATGTTATTGCGTGTGTTATATTTCATTATTGTGTTTGCAATATCAACAATATTTATTGCGGAACGCAATATACAAATTTTTAGCAGTGCGGACAAATCAATAATCGTTCTTCTCCCTTCGGGGCCGTCCATAAATGACGTCCGCAAATTTTGTGCATTTTTAGCCTCCCCCTCCGCTCTTGTCGCAATTTGTCACAAATGTTCATACCCAATTTAATAAATGATGTCACAAATTAAAATATCTACTATATATTTCCTAATAATAATAATAATAATAATAATAATAATAATAATAATAATAATAATAATAATAATAATAATAATTGATTTATTCTCCGTTAGAGAGCTGCTACCAACAGTCCATAAGG
>JAQFZQ010003637.1:0-10279 GCA_034696005.1 Glomeris marginata | reverse complement strand
GTCATAGGTCACGTGCGATATGATTTTCGTATTTCCCCCATATGACTTCCTATTCAATTGTGAAAACTGTACAGAGCAAACATTTACCATTTTTAAATATATTTAAAAAATGACCAGACTTTTGCTGAACCCTGTATGTAACATACATTTTTTAATGTCCGTTTTTGGTATGTCTATACAATGTTGTTTAAAAACTTAGTAAGTTTAAAGCAATCGACTCTTTACAATTATTTACTTTGATGTGGTTTTAAGCACATTCAGATTCTTACTGCTGCGTAACATGTATTCTTCACGTATTTTCAATACATACAAAGATCAATACAAAAGACTTGAAACACGTCCAAAGTTTGCAGTCGCATCGAGCTAGAGTTGCTTAGTAATCTTTTGTCTCGAATCAAAATCAGAAAGAAATTTTTCTGCTTGGTGTAGCCTATTGTTTACTACAGAGCATCGTATCCTGTTTATACACTTGATAATGGATGCAACATTGTGGAGGCGTCTATACAGGATTAGCAAAGAAAAAGTAAAAAGTGTCAACTAGCAGCTCTTTTTGTTAATTTTTGTTGTTCATGGAGTTGACTGCAGACCGTGAAAGTGTCTCTCACGCAAGGACCGAGGAATTCCACATGCCGGCAGCAAGTCTCATATAAATACACTCTTCTTTCGCTAGTGATACTACTAGTATACACATTTGCAATAGTATTAGGGTATACAAGCCTGCAGCCATTGGTATGCACATGACTCGGCAGGCCGTGAGAGCAGTCATCGGCGCGCAAAAATGCCTCCTTTTACCGCCAACCGCACGAAAAATCAAGCAAACACGTAACACGCAAAAACTGTATACTGAAAAAAAAAAAACTCGTGTTTTATCTGTCTATTTATGCTGAAAAATTGAATAGAAAGCTTCGGAGCGTGCGCAATTTTTGTTGCGTTGTCATCGATAGCTGCAATCCATGAAAGTCTATTGGAATCGCTCGCTTCTCTATTAAAAGTCAATGAACAAACGTCATTTGCGCATGCTCCAAATCAAAAGTCACTCTCTGAAAGTATTTTATGATAGTTGGTAACTACTGAATTCAGATTACAGCGCCTGCATGGGCACGATAACTTTCGCTCCCTCCAGTCTACTCTAACCTCCTTGCCTCAAACAACGGATTCGAGATGAAGTGCACAAATCCCAACAGAAATGCTACACGGCTTGAACAATGCTTGCGTTTAAATGGACACCATCTTTTGGATGCAATTTTCAAAACTTAAATTATGAAAAAATACTTTTTTTAAATGCTTTTTCATGTGTTTTAATGTGGTGTCAATAAAGTTTGGAAATATTGAATACTTTTATGTTGACAGTAATTTCAAAATCGCCCGTTATTCTGCCCCACCCTGTATAAAGCAACAAGAACATGTTCGCTTCAAAAATTTCTTATTTGCATAATGACCGGGTTAGTGAGCTGAAACTTGAGGTTAGACATGAAGGACAAAAGGTGCCATCTTGATTCAGTTCCAATTCCCCATTTTTGCCATAACAATTTCTTATACTAGAAACTACATAATTTCTAAATGGTATCTAGCAAATGCAGCAACAACACAGTCTATCAGCTGTCAGACAAACATATTCTATTGAATCAGCTGCTGTGGGCGGCAGTAGATAAAAACTATACGTCAGAAGTTCAATATGTGGCCATATTAACGATAATTCTGCTGAAACAAATAGAAAATGTTTTCCTCTTTAGGTGGCATCATTGCCAGGGCTTCCCTGCCTGGCATCAAATTAGCTCATCATTGCTCAATTATTGACTAGTTAGCTAGATTTATTACATTTTAATAATTATGCGAGTTGCCTCACAAAAATGCATTTAGAAATGATTGTGGTATGGTTTGATGATGCTCTACAACTTTCAAATTGCAACTGGGATGCTAATGGTCACAGTAAAAAAGGAGCAACTTGAGCGACCTTGAAGATGACCTCCAAGGTCAGGTGCAATATTATTTTCAGAATTCTCTCATATTACTTGCTATTCACTCGTGAACGTGGATCAATTCACAGTTTAAAATATATTTCTGAAGACTAGACTGCAAAAAATCATTGCACAGTAAAATATATAGTACTCTGATATCTGTGGCGCCACACTGGTGGTCACATTTCGCATCTAATAAGATAACATTCTCTATTCTGGAAAACATGATTTGGCAGAGGTCTTCAAATTAGTCATGTTTTCCATGAAAAATGTGCTTTCCCTGCAAATAGACACCAGGCTCTTTGTATATAGTCGCAGTTTGTCAAGCGATTGAGAAACTGTGTCCACCTGTACATTATAAGGTCTAGGTCGTCAAATTCAGGGTAAAATGTATGAAAAATGCGAGGTGGGACGTGGTTTGGTTGCCATCTTGGGTCTCCCGCAGAGTGGAAAAAGGCGACTTGAACCGGCCGGCCGCAGGAGCTCTCAACGAGATCAATTTATCATAGGCACGAAACAATGACGTGTTTCGTAAAAAAAGATAGAAAGAAAAAACATACACAAGAAGCGGAGAACAGGCAACATCATTCAACAAGCAGATATGCGGACGAATTTGAGGAGGATCCGGTGAATGGCCAAGACTAAGATCAAGACGCAGACAAATTGCCAGGCTCAATGGAGAAGACGCACCGTGACATCATGTCTGATGCCAGCTTCACTCGCAAACATCACTAAAGACGACGTCCAAGCGAGTCATTTACTTCACAAACAACCCGAAACAAAGAACAGCCAAATCCCAGTGCTAACCTTCCTCATACAATTGTATAACAGTCTCCTTTTTATTCCAACTCCTCATAGGAGTGCGACAAACTCCTCTAAGATTTGCATATTTATAATTATCTAATCACTCCCTCAAGAGAGATGTAACCAATTGTGATTGAAAATTAGGAATTGACTTAAAAACCATACCACTTTATGTTGTTTGATTTTTCGCTTGTCTTTGGGGAGCATGCAAAAATTAGGTGATCATACAAAGTGAGGAAAGTTTCAGCAAGAAAAGAGGGGAGGTTTCAAAAGGAAACCACCTGGCCTTCAATATTGATCCCGTGAACTAAAAATATAACCTCCTTTTGTTAATTTTAAAAGCATAGTCAAATGACCAGTGGGAAGGGAAGAGATCATTTGAGTCTGCAAATTAATGTTGTAGACATTTGATCTTTGAATGGCTATTGTCTCTGGATTTTGTCTAAAATTATTTGAATATACATATAGCACCATGTATATTTGGGTTAGATGTTTTCCAGAGGCAAATAAGTGTTTCTTATTGAGCTTTTTGATCGATTTTTTTCTTCAAATGTCATGGGTTTTGATGCTGTATTTTCTGGTTTGATAAATCAACAACATACTTGAAATGTATTTTGGCATTTGGAAAAAGTTCGATCAAAACAAAGTTCAATAACGAACACATGTTTCCTACTTAAAGACAAAAAAACAACAGCAAAATAACATACCCGGGTGAATTACCATGTTGTAATGAACATCAAGGATAAAAAGAATAAGAGCACATTGATTATGTCACACTCCTAATAATCGTATTTAAAGTCAAGTTGGCAGAAAGTCATATAGTAAAATTTAAATTCAATTTCAGCATGAGATTTATATCAGGATGTTTTAGGGAAACAAAAAAGTCATTTCCAGCACAGCTGATTTCACTCAAAGCACGCTTCAGCAATTGTTAAACACATTATAATTAAGCACGTACGAAATTGCGAAAATTTGAGATTGTGTTAAAATGAGAAATGAGGTAATATTGCAAAAGTATATGGCACCAAAAAATTGCCATATTTTAATTCCTAAGCTTGATTTCCTTTTTGGAGGAAGATTTTATAATTATGCGTTATTTAAACACAAACTGACACATGTCACGATTTTAAAGGGTCTTTTGCCTCAGTGCACATTTTGAATTTTAGCTATATGACTGACATGAGCAAAGTCCTCCATACGAAAGTGAAAAGCTGCGCAAGATCATCTAGGAGACAAGAAAATTGCACAAAGAGTTGGTTCATAACTTAAACTGTTCAGACAGCTGCTTCTCTTTTATAGGTCTACCCCTTATGTATGTGCAACTGAAAGTTCATTCCGCTCACTGATCTTTTGCAGCAATACAAAAGGTAAAGTTAAACAAAAAGCTGAAGGATTTCTAAAGTGGGAAGCATCCGCCATCCTGTGGGTCATTTGAGGACCTCTGGAGGATAGCAAATGATTCAAATTTTCTTGTCATTCCTAATGTAAGTTACTTGTTCCCTGCGAGACAAGTGTACACCAGAAAGAGGTGTGTCAGCTAAGGTCATCTATCAAGTATACACACTGTGCCTTTCCTGTTCCTAAATATGGCAACCTGATGTTGGTCGTTTCCACGAATCGCATTTCGTAAACCACGATTTGTCTGCATACTACACCGGATGTTCACTTGGTTTCATATATCGATCATTATGCACATCATTATGACAAGGACCTCCCACAAAATAATGAAGCACCTTTTAAAACAACCACTTTTATGCATCACTGCACATGCAGACATTATAGTTTCAACTCTTGATTGACCAATATAACCCAAAAACAAACCAAATTATTGGAACCCTTTAAAATTACATCAGTTAATTTCAGATATCATATGCTAGCAATAAATCTCATATAAATGGCTATACATACTTTATTCATGTAATGCTTATTAAGGTTTACTAAGTGGTAATAAATTTTTAATAGGCCCTTGTTCAGATTTATAAAAAAATCAGCAAATTTTGTGGAATTTCATACTTTTTAGAGAGATATGTTGCAGTTTTAAAATTTCGCTGTGTAATTAATAATTGCAATGGGAAAATTCCGTCAAGTATTTTGTCATGAGTATCACGTTTGCTCATGTATTTCCAAGATATTAATGTAAGAACAACAGCTTCTTCCCTTCCTATCATGTGTGATAAAACGTTTCGAATAATATTTTAAACAGGAAAAGATCATTGTGAATGCAAGCAGTGTTTGTGAAATATTATTCCAGATTGTTTTCGTTTGCATAATTTACAAAGCAATATACACTTTTTAAAACTAAAGGTAAATTAATAACCTGTCAGCAGTTGGCCATTTGTTAAAATTCTACAATTTGCATGAAAGAAATTCACGTTAACATTACTAAATAGGGCTATATGAATAAAATCCAATTTTACACAATTTAGTTGTAGGTATACCTAGAAACCTCTTTTTGAGCGTTTTTTTATACATTTTAGGATAAGGTTAAGGAAAGTATTGGAGGCTTATTGCTTTAAACCGTGTTTAGCAAAAGGTGTAATGAGAAGTAAAGATGGAGTCTTGAAAGAGAGGTCAAAAAGCCGGCCCAAAATATTAGTTGATGCTCCGTCAACATCACATCGAATTTAGAAGTTTGAAGATCAGCTGATGTTAACCCCTGTGTTTCGTGACCCCGTATATAGAAAAACGTCCATCTTAAACATAAGCAGCTGCTAAAATGGAGAAGTAGAAGGGTTATGGACGGGTGGGCGGAGCCAAGACGTTGAGAAAAACATGAATGTTGCCTCCTGTGGTGGGAAAACGCGTGAAATTTCGCACGAAATTTCCACACCGCCCCAAACAACGATTATATGCCAGGAGAAAAATTAGCACTACGCCAGTGTCTATATAGTCATAGTAATTATCCTCTAAATAACCTTCCGAAAACCTCTATGCAATTACCGAAAAATAAGAAGTTTACTGTTGTATTTGTTGTTCCAAATTTCCTAACTTTTCCTTCAATGTTACATAATTATTTTTCATAAGTATCTGTTAATTAGTTATTAGCACACAATGTTTGACCGTTGATTTGACCATCCCCTGACTTGGAATTATAATTTTTAGAAATGTTATTAGGCTATTTGATGAAAATAAAAACCCATAATAATATATCCATACAGAAAAATGTTGCAGTTTCTCAAAATTAATATAGTACAAACCAAAGTTTGTCCAATTTAATGGAGTATTTGAGCAGTGCTTTACCTAAAAACCACCATTAGATTGAACAAACTTCAATTTTCCTTACAAGAGTTTTGTTATATTCTAAAGATATTCAAAGTGTATTTTTTTAAAGTGTAGTATGAAAGAAATTACAGTCATTAGGTTGTTTTTAAAACACTACATTTTCCCGTAGCCCTTCTAATGGTTTTGGCAGCACTTTGTGCCAGTTATTCTCGCTTTTTTACCATTGAAAACTCGTAAATTTGAGCAGTTTAAATGCGTGTAAATACTGTAGCTTGCACCGCGATAACGGGAAAAATTGCACCAAGCACACCAGGCTCAAAATGTAACCTCGCGAAACGACTGCAAATGAGCCCAAATTTTTTGGACAGAGTGTAACTTTAAAAGTAATGTGACCTGTCTTTTTCAAGATTTAAAGCGCCAGCTTTGCCGTGCAAGCCAGGCAACTATTCATCACTTCATGCAGAGAATTCGGGGGAGAAAAGCGAGACATTTCCTACATTGACTAATAAAAGGATAAAAATATACTGAAACTCGGTTATACAGTGCATGTCCTCGTATATGTGATGGTCATTCTGTTAGTTATACAGGATGCAATTTGTAATATGGATTAAATTAAAACCTAGAATCAAAAACTTCCATGCACTTGCCATATTTACAACAGCCATAAATATTATAGTATTACAATCCAAGTTCATTCACAGAACACACAAACTGAAAATCATCTGCAGTTATTTTTACATTTTTCTCAAATAACTAACACAATATTGAGCAGACTTGAACTTCCTGCAAAATATTCTCCTGTATACAGGGTGTTTCGCAGCTCAGAGCAAAAAATTTAAGGGGTTGGAGGGGATGGGCTAACAATCACATTGTCGTCGTTATGTACTGGCAAGATGATTACTAAGGGAGCTATGGGCTTCCGAAGTTAGGTCAAAAATCCCTTATAGTAGGCAGCCACACTGACACACAGAACCTGCAGTGAAACCTGTCTATGGTGGAAACCTGTCTATGGTGGAAACCTGTCTATGGTGGAAACCTGTCTATGGTGGGGATTTTATCCGGTCCCATGAGATTCCACCATAGACAGGCTTTACTGTATATTACTCTTTAGCATTAAAAAGTTGCCAGTCAGAACATAATAAATTAAAGATCAATCAATTAATGTACAAGTATTGAACGCCAGATTGCAATACCATAGAGTACATGCATACCTACCATAGAGTACATGCAAATTAAATAAATTATAAACAAGTTTATCCAAGAGCATGAAAATTGGCAAGTAACTGAAGTCACAAAACTGATTGCATTACAAATTGGAATTTTGGTGAAGTTTTTACATTTGATGGATGGCAATGAAATAACTAACAGCCAATGAATGGGTGCATGTCCAAAAAACCACCAACTGAGAGATAGAGAGAGCAGGAAGAAGTTAAATGGTGCTTCTCTGTCTACTGAGGTTAGGAAGAAGTAAAAAGAAGGTCTGTCAGTTGTCACAGACTTGAGACCTGAACAAGACAAGAGAGTTATACAAGAGAGATAGAAACAGACGGTTGCCAGACGTTTTGGTCTATTGTAGCCTATACATTCCCATAGTTGGAAAGAATGTCCTCTAACCAACCGATAATTGCGGAGCAATCGGGTGACAATCGTTCAAGAATTTCCATGTGGGCCTCTTTTGGCCTGAAGACATTTCAAGAGTCCACTCATGACGTGCATTGGGACTTGGACTTGTACTAGTACAAGGCTTCAGACAGAGGCAACACAGCAAAAACGCCACCATATAATTGCAAGAAGCATTCTTGGCATTCTGTTTTCCATCGTGAGACGACTCACAAAACGAATCAGCAACCTCTATCAAGGCTATCTAGACAACGTCCCTTTTCGTTCAAAATGATCTGAACAAAGATGTCGATGTCAACAAGATTCATCTAAACTGAACTTTACTTCCCATCATCCAATGGAGTTCCTTCAAAAAATTGAAACTTCAAACGTTAACTCACCCCTCCTCCACTCCTATATATGCATTATTTATTGCATCCATATGTTAAACTTAAACGAAAATATATAGAACCACTTATCCATAAATTTATACAACTGAAAAACCGTATTTTTCCCCCAACAATATAATGATATAACAGCCAGCACAAAGCGAAATTATGTTTTTATCGAAAATGATTGGCATCATATATTACTTTTATTTATTTCTGTTTTTGTGCCACTAAATTGCATGACGTGGTATAGCATATTGTATATACTAGTTGATGAAATTAATATGCATTCATAGCAAAAGCAGTGAATATGAATATAATTTGCACTTGTTTGTTAAACAAATTAGATTTTGTTTTTAAATTATGATTTTCATTTTAAATTAATATTATTGTGAGAAAAACGCTTTTAAATTTTAGTTATGTCAAAAACTTTACTGACAATGAAAACATCAGAGATTTACAACGCAACTCGTGAAATATAACATTCAGAAATTCCCCAGTAATTTGAAAAATTAAGTTCTGTCTTCATGCATGGGAAAAGTTTTATAAGGTATTTTGAAATGTGCAACCAAATTTTTCTCATATTATTCATAAAATCAGTGACTCGCAACACTTGTGTTACATACACTTGGTCCTTAATTGTACGTTTTGCTACTCGTTTCTTCCGTCGGATATAGTGATTTTCTGTGTATAATATAGAATGAAGCTAAATGGTAAGCAAAAAAGACAAGTATAGTCGTGACATAAGGAAAGTCAACCTTTGCAGAGGGGAAAAAAATTCCACATATATCGCTATATACAATATTCCCTTGAGAATGGAATTTCAAGTTTCTTTGCAATTCTTCAGGCTATATACATACATACATATTAAAGACCAAGCCGCTTTTGGAAATTTTTCATATCGAATATTCTTCTTTTTCGAATCAGTTAAAATATTTCTTCTAGGAACTGAATGCTATTATGCTTTAAATTGAAAAACAGTAGCAGCCAACGTTATTGGTTCTTTGAATCAAACTTCAAATTCAGAAACTGTATAGAGAGTATAGAAGTTGATTCACTGTCATGCATTTTGGAATGTCAAGGAATGACAAGGGGTAATAAGAGTGAGCCATGGCTATAGTGCATTCCTGCTTACAATTGATATTCTTTCTAAATATAATGCAGCACTGAACTTGTGACCACAATGCAGAGTAGGTATATGGTGAAAAAATACTTTCTTTTACTTCAATTTGAACTAATGTTGCAATTAACATGCAGACTACGAATTACACGATCTACAAGTTTCTATTGAAACTTAAAAGGAACAGAAAAAAAGAGTTAATTTTGGGAAGGTATTTAGTTATTTCTGTTGTACTATTTGCTCTGAGAATTTCCATAATTTTAAAAGAGAAGTTACACCGCAACTGTATACCTTTCACTACCTCGAATAAGCGCCGCACAACGCCCAGATCGACAATATCATTGCAATATAATATTTAAGATCACATATGTCTCCACTCATCAATCAAATTTGATTAATTAAAGCATAAGTTTCTCATTAGACAACACTTGACAGAAGCAAGAGTAGTGTAATTATAATAACTCATTTGTGGTAGGCTTAGCTGAGAATATAGAGGCTACTAATGTCAAGTCCAAATGAGTCCTACCTTTATCAGGCAATCGTTTTAAGGGGTCATGTCAGAGTTGTGCAGGCTGAGCAGATGAAGAAGAATTAACCGGGTTTTCGGATGCTGATGCACGTTTCGTTTTATTATCTTCTCATGCAATCTGCAAAAGCAAAAATAGTTCAGCTTTACTAACATGGTCATGTCATGTTTGCATTTTCGGGGGCGCCACCGACGCAACTTTGACGAGAGTCACATCCACCACACAAACTCTATTCGTACACGTAAAACTGGAGAGAAGTGTCATTCGTTTTCGTCATGTCATGGCCCGCAAGCGAGTCGATAAATATCCCTTAAAAGAAAACAACATGCACTATACCTATACCCAAACTATACACATGCAGGGTGGCCTATAAGTCCATCAAGCATTGAACATGGTCATGCACACCCAAAGTAAATTGGTCTCATACCTTAAATAACATTTTATGCAACAAATAGTATACACTATTTTTCAATGTAATATATTCATGTTACATCACAACCATATTTCTGGACTATTGTGGCATCAGCCAATCATCTTTGTCATTAATGCTTATTCAACGTCATCAATTTACGAGTTGATCAAGCTACAGTAGTGGGCACCAGAGTTGAGGGTCGATGAGTCACGGTTAGATGCAGATGTACTCTCTAAACAGGGTACCAC